>CM056389.1:2716898-2749398 GCA_029718625.1 Synaphobranchus kaupii | reverse complement strand
AATCTTTCACTGTGTCATTCTAATCTTTCACTGTGTCATTCTAATCTTTCACTGTGTCATTCTAATCTTTCACTGTGTCATTCCAATATGTCACTGTGTCATTCTAATCTTTCACTGTGTCATTCTAATCTTTCACTGTGTCATTCCAATATTTCACTGTGTCATTCTAATCTTTCACTGTGTCATTCCAATATTTCACTGTGTCATTCTAATCTTTCTCTGTGTCATTCTAATCTTTCACTGTGCCATTCTAATCTTTCACTGTGTCATTCTAATCTTTCACTGTGTCATTCCAATATTTCACTGTGTCATTCTAATCTTTCACTGTGTCATTCAGATCTTTCACTGTGTCATTCCAATATTTCACTGTGTCATTCTAATCTTTCACTGTGCCATTCAGATCTTTCACTGTGCCATTCTAATCTTTCACTGTGTCATTCTAATCTTTCACTGTGTCATTCCAATATTTCACTGTGTCATTCTAATCTTTCACTGTGTCATTCCAATATTTCACTGTGTCATTCTAATCTTTCTCTGTGTCATTCTAGTCTTTCACTGTGCCATTCTAATCTTTCACTGTGTCATTCTAATCTTTCACTGTGTCATTCCAATATTTCACTGTGTCATTCTAATCTTTCACTGTGTCATTCAGATCTTTCACTGTGTCATTCCAATATTTCACTGTGTCATTCTAATCTTTCACTGTGCCATTCAGATCTTTCACTGTGCCATTCTAATCTTTCACTGTGTCATTCAAATCTTTCACTGTGCCATTCAGATCTTTCACTGTGCCATTCTAATATTTCACTGTGTCATTCTAATCTTTCACTGTGTCCTTCCAATATTTCACTGTGTCATTCTAATCTTTCACTGTGTCATTCTAATCTTTCTCTGTGTCATTCAGATCTTTCACTGTGTCATTCTAATCTTTCACTGTGTCATTCAGATCTTTCACTGTGTCATTCTAATCTTTCACTGTGTCATTCCAATATTTCACTGTGTCGTTCTAATCTTTCACTGTGCCATTCAGATCTTTCACTGTGCCATTCTAATCTTTCACTGTGTCATTCTAATCTTTCTCTGTGTCATTCTAATATTTCACTGTGTCATTCAAATCTTTCACTGTGTCATTCAGATCTTTCACTGTGTCATTCTAATCTTTCACTGTGTCATGCAGATCTTTCACTGTTTCATGTTACTGATTTTCTCTGTAGTTCACCGAAATCTTATTGCCAATTATAAAATAATTCATAATAGTCCATTAGTATCTAGTTTCTAAAATAATGAACAAAACATTATTAGCGGGGGTGGGGGGGTCCTTCTAGAGATGAAGGAAAACATGGTATTTGCAGTCACTTACAGTCGGGTAAAGTTTTACTAAAACTGGAACACCCGCACGCAGGTGGCTGTTTACCTGCCCTCACTAGTTATTCCTGAAAATCAGCTGTGGCCCCAGCAGCCTATCACCTGCAATCAGCATCCAGGCAGCTCTGAGCTACAGCCAACACACATTACAAAATATGTACACAATGCTTTTAAGTAGAGAGCAACCAAGATTAGAGAGGAGAGAGAAGAGAGAAGCTTTCACAGACACACACACACACACACGCACGCACACACAGCACACACACTCACACTCACGCACACACACACACACTCACGCACACACACAGCACACTTACACTCACACACACGCTCACGCACACACACAGCACACACACTCACGCACACACATACACTTACACTCACACTCACACACACGCTCATGCACACACACAGCACACATACACTCACACGCTCACGCACACACACACACAGCACACTCACGCGCACACACACACACACACACACACACACTCACACACACAGCACACACACACACACACACACACACTCACACACACTCACACACACAGCACACACACACACACTCACACACACTCACACACACTCACACACACAGCACACACACACACACACACACACACACACACACACACACACTCACACACACAGCACACACACACACACTCACACACACTCACACACACTCACACACACAGCACACACACACACACACACACACACTCACACACACAGCACACACACACACACACACACACACACACTCACACACACTCACACACACAGCACACACACACACACACACACACACACTCACACACACAGCACACACACACACACACACACACACACACTCACACACACTCACACACACAGCACACACACACACACACACACACTCACACACACAGCACACACACACACACACACACACACACACTCACACACACTCACACACACAGCACACACACACACACACACACACACACACACACACACTCACACACAGCACACACACACACACACACACACATCTAACCCTATTGTGAGGAAGAGATATTATTAACCCTGTCTTATACACACAGACACACACACACACACACACACACACACTGCAAAAACCAAATCCTAACAAGCATTTTAATCTTATATTTAGACTTTAGAATCTTATTCTGTTCATTTTTTGCTAAATAAGACAAAATATCTGCCAGTGGGGTGAGACAGTTTTACGCATTTCAAGATTCGCCAGGGGGGTAAGATAATTTCACTTATCAAGCAAAAACTTTCTCACTTTTGAGAAAAAAACCCCTCTCTTACACACACACACACACACACACACACACACGTCTTTGCATATCTTAATCAAACAAGTCTTCTGTCCACATTCCAGATTCATTGTTGTTGCTCTATAACAGTTGCCATTTCATATAGCAAAAGTGAACCTACAACCACCCGATAATCCCATGTGGTTGTAAAAACCTACACCCAAAAAATAACCCCACATGCGGTACAAACTAACAACCACCCTATAACCCCACATGGGGTACAAACCAACAACCACCCCTATAACCCCACAAAGGGTACAAACCTACACCAACCCCTATAACCCCACCTAAGATACAAACCAACATCCATTCTATAAGCCCACATGGGGTACAAACTAACATCCATCTTATAACCTCACATGGGGTACAAACCAACAACCACCCCTATAACCCCACCTATGGTACAAACCAACATCCATACTATAACCCCACATGGAGTACAAACCAACAACCACCCCTATAACCCCACATGGAGTACAAACCTACACCCACCTGGAGTCTGGTTCTTGTGCCACCAGTAGAGAAATGAAAGCAATATTCCCTAGAATCCACTGGGCCCAGTGCAGGTTATACTCTAAGTAGAGGTGCAGCATGCTGGATCTCGATCTCCAACAGCAATCAATCTAAAAGGTTCTGGTGGATTGTACGGTACCTGATGGACGGTTCCTCCTGTCGCCGGGGGTTCTAGGGCTGGAGCGCAGTGTTCCCAGTTTCCCTCTCCTTCTCCTTCTCCTGTCCTCCTGGGACGGTGGTGCGTGCAGCGGAAGAGTGTGTGAAAGAGTGGGCGGAGCCACATACTTTGGCCTTTTCATTGGTGCTCTCGGCTCCTCCTCTCCGCTTTTGAGAACAAACCAGTCGGACCGGAACCTCTACCTCTGTGCTTAGCCTGCTGCTGCGTCTGCTTCCCCTGTGCCACGCCCTCACCACTTTCCCTTCACCCTAATCTACACCTGTGGCACAGCCCACATCCTTGTGTTTGTATTGTGGGAGGGAGGCTAACAATCACCGGCACATATATTTCCTTTCCATCTTTCTCCCACTGGGAAAAGCAGTGGGAGGGGTTAATGGTGTGTGTTTGAGTAAAGCAGTGGGAGGGGTTAATGGTGTGTGTTTGAGTAGAGCAGTAGGAGGGGTTAATGGTGTGTGTTTGAGTAAAGCAGGGGGAGGGGTTAATGGTGTGTGTTTGAGTAAAGCAGGGGGAGGAGTTAATGGTGTGTGTTTGAGTAGAGCAGTGGGAGGAGTTAATGGTGTGTGTTTGAGTAAAGCAGTGGGAGGGGTTAATGCTGTGTGTTTGAGTATAGCAGTAGGAGGGGTTAATGGTGTGTGTTTGAGTAAAGCAGTGGGAGGAGTTAATGGTGTGTGTTTGAGTAGAGCAGTGGGAGGGGTTAATGGTGTGTGTTTGAGTATAGCAGTAGGAGGGGTTAATGGTGTGTGTTTGAGTATAGCAGTGGGAGGGGTTAATGGTGTGTGTTTGAGTAAAGCAGTGGGAGGGGTTAATGGTGTGTGTTTGAGTAAAGCAGTGGGAGGGGTTAATGGTGTGTGTTTGAGTAGAGCAGTAGGAGGGGTTAATGGTGTGTGTTTGAGTATAGCAGTGGGAGGAGTTAATGGTGTGTGTTTGAGTAGAGCAGTAGGAGGGGTTAATGGTGTGTGTTTGAGTATAGCAGTGGGAGGAGTTAATGGTGTGTGTTTGAGTAGAGCAGTAGGAGGGGTTAATGGTGTGTGTTTGAGTATAGCAGTGGGAGGGGTTAATGGTGTGTGTTTGAGTATAGCAGTGGGAGGAGTTAATGGTGTGTGTTTGAGTAGAGCAGTAGGAGGGGTTAATGGTGTGTGTCCTAGATTACTTCGCTCTCAAAATGCTGGCTATTTGAAAATTCCTATTATATCTAAAATTACAATGGGTGGCAGAGCCTTCTCTTACAGAGCCCCTTTTTTATGGAATAATCTTCCCATGTATGTACGGGTTGCAGACACACTTTCTGTCTTTAAGTGTAGGCTAAAAACGTACCTCTTTAGTCAATCCTATAGTTAAGGATGTCGGGGGGGGGGGGGCTAACCTTCTCTTTTCCTCTCTCACCCTGAGCTGCAGATTACTCCGGCCCGTCCCCCTCTCACCCTGAGTTTGCAGACTACTCCAGTTATGCCCCTCACCCTGAGTTTGCAGACTGCTTCGGACCCGTCCCTCCTTTGGTTTATCCTCCCGACTTCACGCAACCGGAGTCCCAGATGCATCATCCCGCCCCCTTTGAACTGATGATTGAACTGATTATTGAATTGACTATTACCATTCAGTCCACCTTTAGTCTAAACCGGGCCGGCCAGCGAAGGATGGGCACCCCCTCTCTAGCCAGGTTCCTTCCGAGATTTCTTCCCACTGGGGAGTTTTTTCTCGCCACTGCTCAGTGTTTTTTTCTCCCCTACCGGGGAGTTTTTTACCTCATTTTGCTGGTTGGGGGCTAAGGCCTGGTTTTTTTGCTCAATTTTCCTTCTGTTTCCCTGTGCAGCGTCTTTGTGACAGTTCTCTGTAAAAAGCGCTATACAAATAAAATTGAATTGAATTGAATTGTTTGAGTAAAGCAGTGGGAGGAGTTAATGGTGTGTGTTTGAGTAAAGCAGTGGGAGGGGTTAATGGTGTGTATTTGAGTAGAGCAGTAGGAGGGGTTAATGGTGTGTGTTTGAGTAGAGCAGTAGGAGGGGTTAATGGTGTGTGTTTGAGTAAAGCAGTAGGAGGGGTTAATGGTGTGTGTTTGAGTAAAGCAGTGGGAGGGGTTAATGGTGTGTGTTTGAGTAGAGCAGTAGGAGGGGTTAATGGTGTGTGTTTGAGTATAGCAGTGGGAGGAGTTAATGGTGTGTGTTTGAGTAAAGCAGTGGGAGGAGTTAATGGTGTGTGTTTGAGTAAAGCAGTGGGAGGGGTTAATGGTGTGTGTTTGAGTAGAGCAGTAGGAGGAGTTAATGGTGTGTGTTTGAGTAAAGCAGTGGGAGGGGTTAATGGTGTGTGTTTGAGTAGAGCAGTAGGAGGGGTTAATGGTGTGTGTTTGAGTATAGCAGTGGGAGGAGTTAATGGTGTGTGTTTGAGTATAGCAGTAGGAGGGGTTAATGGTGTGTGTTTGAGTAAAGCAGTGGGAGGGGTTAATGGTGTGTGTTTGAGTAGAGCAGTAGGAGGGGTTAATGGTGTGTGTTTGAGTATAGCAGTGGGAGGAGTTAATGGTGTGTGTTTGAGTAAAGCAGTGGGAGGAGTTAATGGTGTGTGTTTGAGTAGAGCAGTAGGAGGGGTTAATGGTGTGTGTTTGAGTATAGCAGTGGGAGGGGTTAATGGTGTGTGTTTGAGTAGAGCAGTAGGAGGGGTTAATGGTGTGTGTTTGAGTAAAGCAGTGGGAGGGGTTAATGGTGTGTGTTTGAGTAGAGCAGTAGGAGGGGTTAATGGTGTGTGTTTGAGTAAAGCAGTGGGAGGAGATAATGGTGTGTGTTTGAGTAAAGCAGTGGGAGGAGTTAATGGTGTGTGTTTGAGTATAGCAGTGGGAGGGGTTAATGGTGTGTGTTTGAGTAAAGCAGTGGGAGGAGTTAATGGTGTGTGTTTGAGTAGAGCAGTAGGAGGGGTTAATGGTGTGTGTTTGAGTATAGCAGTGGGAGGAGGTAATGGTGTGTGTTTGAGTAGAGCAGTAGGAGGGGTTAATGGTGTGTGTTTGAGTAAAGCAGTGGGAGGGGTTAATGGTGTGTGTTTGAGTAAAGCAGTGGGAGGGGTTAATGGTGTGTGTTTCACTAGAGTAGTAAGAGGGGTTAATGGTGTGTGTTTGAGTATAGCAGTAGGAGGGGTTAATGGTGTGTGTTTGAGTATAGCAGTAGGAGGGGTTAATGGTGTGTGTTTGAGTAAAGCAGTGGGAGGGGTTAATGGTGTGTGTTTGAGTATAGCAGTAGGAGGGGTTAATGGTGTGTGTTTGAGTAAAGCAGTGGGAGGAGTTAATGGTGTGTGTTTGAGTAGAGCAGTAGGAGGGGTTAATGGTGTGTGTTTGAGTATAGCAGTGGGAGGGGTTAATGGTGTGTGTTTGAGTAGAGCAGTAGGAGGGGTTAATGGTGTGTGTTTGAGTAAAGCAGTGGGAGGGGTTAATGGTGTGTGTTTGAGTAAAGCAGGGGGAGGGGTTAATGGTGTGTGTTTGAGTAAAGCAGTGGGAGGGGTTAATGGTGTGTGTTTGAGTATAGCAGTAGGAGGGGTTAATGGTGTGTGTTTGAGTAAAGCAGTGGGAGGGGTTAATGGTGTGTGTTTGAGTATAGCAGTGGGAGGGGTTAATGGTGTGTGTTTGAGTAAAGCAGTGGGAGGAGTTAATGGTGTGTGTTTGAGTAGAGCAGTAGGAGGGGTTAATGGTGTGTGTTTGAGTATAGCAGTGGGAGGGGTTAATGGTGTGTGTTTGAGTAGAGCAGTAGGAGGGGTTAATGGTGTGTGTTTGAGTAAAGCAGTGGGAGGGGTTAATGGTGTGTGTTTGAGTAAAGCAGTGGGAGGGGTTAATGGTGTGTGTTTGAGTAGAGCAGTAGGAGGGGTTAATGGTGTGTGTTTGAGTAAAGCAGTAGGAGGGGGTTAATGGTGTGTGTTTGAGTAAAGCAGTGGGAGGAGTTAATGGTGTGTGTTTGAGTAGAGCAGTAGGAGGGGTTAATGGTGTGTGTTTGAGTATAGCAGTGGGAGGGGTTAATGGTGTGTGTTTGAGTAGAGCAGTAGGAGGAGTTAATGGTGTGTGTTTGATTAGAGTAGTAGGAGGGGTTAATGCTGTGTGTTTGAGTAAAGCAGTGGGAGGAGTTAATGGTGTGTGTTTGATTAGAGTAGTAGGAGGGGTTAATGGTGTGTGTTTGAGTAGAGCAGTAGGAGGGGTTAATGGTGTGTGTTTGAGTAAAGCAGGGGGAGGAGTTAATGGTGTGTGTTTGAGTAGAGCAGTGGGAGGAGTTAATGGTGTGTGTTTGAGTAAAGCAGTGGGAGGGGTTAATGCTGTGTGTTTGAGTAAAGCAGTAGGAGGGGTTAATGGTGTGTGTTTGAGTAGAGCAGTAGGAGGGGTTAATGGTGTGTGTTTGAGTAAAGCAGTAGGAGGGGTTAATGGTGTGTGTTTGAGTAGAGCAGTAGGAGGGGTTAATGGTGTGTGTTTGAGTAGAGCAGTAGGAGGGGTTAATGGTGTGTGTTTAAGTAAAGCAGTGGGAGGAGTTAATGGTGTGTGTTTGATTAGAGCAGTAGGAGGGGTTAATGGTGTGTGTTTGAGTATAGCAGTGGGAGGAGTTAATGGTGTGTGTTTGAGTAGAGCAGTAGGAGGGGTTAATGGTGTGTGTCCTAGATTACTTCGCTCTCAAAATGCTGGCTATTTGAAAATTCCTATTATATCTAAAATTACAATGGGTGGCAGAGCCTTCTCTTACAGAGCCCCTTTTTTATGGAATAATCTTCCCATGTATGTACGGGTTGCAGACACACTTTCTGTCTCTAAGTGTAGGCTAAAAACGTACCTCTTTAGTCAATCCTATAGTTAAGGATGTCGGGGGGGGGGGGGCTAACCTTCTCTTTTCCTCTCTCACCCTGAGCTGCAGATTACTCCGGCCCGTCCCCCTCTCACCCTGAGTTTGCAGACTACTCCAGTTATGCCCCTCACCCTGAGTTTGCAGACTGCTTCGGACCCGTCCCTCCTTTGGTTTATCCTCCCGACTTCACGCAACCGGAGTCCCAGATGCATCATCCCGCCCCCTTTGAACTGATGATTGAACTGATTATTGAATTGACTATTACCATTCAGTCCACCTTTAGTCTAAACCGGCGCCGGCCAGCGAAGGATGGGCACCCCCTCTCTAGCCAGGTTCCTTCCGAGATTTCTTCCCACTGGGGAGTTTTTTCTCGCCACTGCTCAGTGTTTTTTTCTCCCCTACCGGGGAGTTTTTTACCTCATTTTGCTGGTTGGGGGCTAAGGCCTGGTTTTTTTGCTCAATTTTCCTTCTGTTTCCCTGTGCAGCGTCTTTGTGACAGTTCTCTGTAAAAAGCGCTATACAAATAAAATTGAATTGAATTGAATTGTTTGAGTAAAGCAGTGGGAGGAGTTAATGGTGTGTGTTTGAGTAAAGCAGTGGGAGGGGTTAATGGTGTGTATTTGAGTAGAGCAGTAGGAGGGGTTAATGGTGTGTGTTTGAGTAAAGCAGTGGGAGGGGTTAATGGTGTGTGTTTGAGTAGAGCAGTAGGAGGGGTTAATGGTGTGTGTTTGAGTAAAGCAGTGGGAGGGGTTAATGGTGTGTGTTTGAGTATAGCAGTAGGAGGGGTTAATGGTGTGTGTTTGAGTATAGCAGTGGGAGGGGTTAATGGTGTGTGTTTGAGTAGAGCAGTAGGAGGGGTTAATGGTGTGTGTTTGAGTAAAGCAGTGGGAGGAGTTAATGGTGTGTGTTTGAGTAGAGCAGTAGGAGGGGTTAATGGTGTGTGTTTGAGTATAGCAGTGGGAGGGGTTAATGGTGTGTGTTTGAGTAGAGCAGTAGGAGGGGTTAATGGTGTGTGTTTGAGTATAGCAGTGGGAGGAGTTAATGGTGTGTGTTTGAGTATAGCAGTAGGAGGGGTTAATGGTGTGTGTTTGAGTAAAGCAGTGGGAGGGGTTAATGGTGTGTGTTTGAGTAGAGCAGTAGGAGGGGTTAATGGTGTGTGTTTGAGTATAGCAGTGGGAGGAGTTAATGGTGTGTGTTTGAGTAAAGCAGTGGGAGGAGTTAATGGTGTGTGTTTGAGTAGAGCAGTAGGAGGGGATAATGGTGTGTGTTTGAGTATAGCAGTGGGAGGAGGTAATGGTGTGTGTTTGAGTAGAGCAGTAGGAGGGGTTAATGGTGTGTGTTTGAGTAAAGCAGTGGGAGGAGTTAATGGTGTGTGTTTGAGTAGAGCAGTAGGAGGGGTTAATGGTGTGTGTTTGAGTATAGCAGTGGGAGGGGGTTAATGGTGTGTGTTTGAGTAGAGCAGTAGGAGGGGTTAATGGTGTGTGTTTGAGTAAAGCAGTGGGAGGGGTTAATGGTGTGTGTTTGAGTAGAGCAGTAGGAGGGGTTAATGGTGTGTGTTTGAGTAAAGCAGTGGGAGGAGATAATGGTGTGTGTTTGAGTAAAGCAGTGGGAGGAGTTAATGGTGTGTGTTTGAGTATAGCAGTGGGAGGAGTTAATGGTGTGTGTTTGAGTAAAGCAGTGGGAGGAGTTAATGGTGTGTGTTTGAGTAGAGCAGTAGGAGGGGTTAATGGTGTGTGTTTGAGTATAGCAGTGGGAGGAGGTAATGGTGTGTGTTTGAGTAGAGCAGTAGGAGGGGTTAATGGTGTGTGTTTGAGTAAAGCAGTGGGAGGGGTTAATGGTGTGTGTTTGAGTAAAGCAGTGGGAGGGGTTAATGGTGTGTGTTTCACTAGAGTAGTAAGAGGGGTTAATGGTGTGTGTTTGAGTATAGCAGTAGGAGGGGTTAATGGTGTGTGTTTGAGTATAGCAGTAGGAGGGGTTAATGGTGTGTGTTTGAGTAAAGCAGTGGGAGGGGTTAATGGTGTGTGTTTGAGTATAGCAGTAGGAGGGGTTAATGGTGTGTGTTTGAGTAAAGCAGTGGGAGGGGTTAATGGTGTGTGTTTGAGTAGAGCAGTAGGAGGGGTTAATGGTGTGTGTTTGAGTAAAGCAGTGGGAGGAGTTAATGGTGTGTGTTTGAGTAGAGCAGTAGGAGGGGTTAATGGTGTGTGTTTGAGTATAGCAGTGGGAGGGGTTAATGGTGTGTGTTTGAGTAGAGCAGTAGGAGGGGTTAATGGTGTGTGTTTGAGTAAAGCAGTGGGAGGGGTTAATGGTGTGTGTTTGAGTAAAGCAGGGGGAGGGGTTAATGGTGTGTGTTTGAGTAAAGCAGGGGGAGGAGTTAATGGTGTGTGTTTGAGTAGAGCAGTGGGAGGAGTTAATGGTGTGTGTTTGAGTAAAGCAGTGGGAGGGGTTAATGCTGTGTGTTTGAGTATAGCAGTAGGAGGGGTTAATGGTGTGTGTTTGAGTAAAGCAGTGGGAGGAGTTAATGGTGTGTGTTTGATTAGAGCAGTAGGAGGGGTTAATGGTGTGTGTTTGAGTATAGCAGTGGGAGGAGTTAATGGTGTGTGTTTGAGTAGAGCAGTAGGAGGGGTTAATGGTGTGTGTCCTAGATTACTTCGCTCTCAAAATGCTGGCTATTTGAAAATTCCTATTATATCTAAAATTACAATGGGTGGCAGAGCCTTCTCTTACAGAGCCCCTTTTTTATGGAATAATCTTCCCATGTATGTACGGGTTGCAGACACACTTTCTGTCTTTAAGTGTAGGCTAAAAACGTACCTCTTTAGTCAATCCTATAGTTAAGGATGTCGGGGGGGGGGGGGCTAACCTTCTCTTTTCCTCTCTCACCCTGAGCTGCAGATTACTCCGGCCCGTCCCCCTCTCACCCTGAGTTTGCAGACTACTCCAGTTATGCCCCTCACCCTGAGTTTGCAGACTGCTTCGGACCCGTCCCTCCTTTGGTTTATCCTCCCGACTTCACGCAACCGGAGTCCCAGATGCATCATCCCGCCCCCTTTGAACTGATGATTGAACTGATTATTGAATTGACTATTACCATTCAGTCCACCTTTAGTCTAAACCGGGCCGGCCCAGCGAAGGATGGGCACCCCCTCTCTAGCCAGGTTCCTTCCGAGATTTCTTCCCACTGGGGAGTTTTTTCTCGCCACTGCTCAGTGTTTTTTTCTCCCCTACCGGGGAGTTTTTTTACCTCATTTTGCTGGTTGGGGGCTAAGGCCTGGTTTTTTTGCTCAATTTTCCTTCTGTTTCCCTGTGCAGCGTCTTTGTGACAGTTCTCTGTAAAAAGCGCTATACAAATAAAATTGAATTGAATTGAATTGAATTGTTTGAGTAAAGCAGTGGGAGGAGTTAATGGTGTGTGTTTGAGTAAAGCAGTGGGAGGGGTTAATGGTGTGTGTTTGAGTAGAGCAGTAGGAGGGGTTAATGGTGTGTGTTTGAGTAAAGCAGTGGGAGGGGTTAATGGTGTGTGTTTGAGTAGAGCAGTAGGAGGGGTTAATGGTGTGTGTTTGAGTATAGCAGTGGGAGGAGTTAATGGTGTGTGTTTGAGTAAAGCAGTGGGAGGAGTTAATGGTGTGTGTTTGAGTATAGCAGTGGGAGGGGTTAATGGTGTGTGTTTGAGTATAGCAGTGGGAGGAGTTAATGGTGTGTGTTTGAGTAAAGCAGTGGGAGGAGTTAATGGTGTGTGTTTGAGTAGAGCAGTAGGAGGGGTTAATGGTGTGTGTTTGAGTATAGCAGTGGGAGGAGGTAATGGTGTGTGTTTGAGTAGAGCAGTGGGAGGGGTTAATGGTGTGTGTTTGAGTAAAGCAGTGGGAGGGGTTAATGGTGTGTGTTTGAGTAGAGCAGTAGGAGGGGTTAATGGTGTGTGTTTGAGTAAAGCAGTGGGAGGAGTTAATGGTGTGTGTTTGAGTAAAGCAGTGGGAGGAGTTAATGGTGTGTGTTTGAGTATAGCAGTGGGAGGAGTTAATGGTGTGTGTTTGAGTAAAGCAGTGGGAGGAGTTAATGGTGTGTGTTTGAGTAGAGCAGTAGGAGGGGTTAATGGTGTGTGTTTGAGTAAAGCAGTGGGAGGGGTTAATGGTGTGTGTTTGAGTAAAGCAGTGGGAGGGGTTAATGGTGTGTGTTTGAGTAGAGCAGTAGGAGGGGTTAATGGTGTGTGTTTGAGTAAAGCAGTGGGAGGAGTTAATGGTGTGTGTTTGAGTAGAGCAGTAGGAGGGGTTAATGGTGTGTGTTTGAGTATAGCAGTGGGAGGGGTTAATGGTGTGTGTTTGAGTAGAGCAGTAGGAGGGGTTAATGGTGTGTGTTTGAGTATAGCAGTGGGAGGAGGTAATGGTGTGTGTTTGAGTAGAGCAGTGGGAGGGGTTAATGGTGTGTGTTTGAGTAAAGCAGTGGGAGGGGTTAATGGTGTGTGTTTGAGTAAAGCAGTGGGAGGGGTTAATGGTGTGTGTTTGAGTAGAGCAGTAGGAGGGGTTAATGGTGTGTGTTTGAGTAAAGCAGTGGGAGGAGTTAATGGTGTGTGTTTGAGTAGAGCAGTAGGAGGGGTTAATGGTGTGTGTTTGAGTATAGCAGTGGGAGGGGTTAATGGTGTGTGTTTGAGTAGAGCAGTAGGAGGGGTTAATGGTGTGTGTTTGAGTAAAGCAGTGGGAGGGGTTAATGGTGTGTGTTTGAGTAGAGCAGTAGGAGGGGTTAATGGTGTGTGTTTGAGTAAAGCAGTGGGAGGGGTTAATGGTGTGTGTTTGAGTAGAGCAGTAGGAGGGGTTAATGGTGTGTGTTTGAGTAAAGCAGTGGGAGGAGTTAATGGTGTGTGTTTGAGTAAAGCAGTGGGAGGAGTTAATGGTGTGTGTTTGGGTATAGCAGTGGGAGGAGTTAATGGTGTGTGTTTGAGTAAAGCAGTGGGAGGAGTTAATGGTGTGTGTTTGAGTAGAGCAGTAGGAGGGGTTAATGGTGTGTGTTTGAGTATAGCAGTGGGAGGAGGTAATGGTGTGTGTTTGAGTAGAGCAGTAGGAGGGGTTAATGGTGTGTGTTTGAGTAAAGCAGTGGGAGGGGTTAATGGTGTGTGTTTGAGTAAAGCAGTGGGAGGGGTTAATGGTGTGTGTTTGACTAGAGTAGTAGGAGGGGTTAATGGTGTGTGTTTGAGTATAGCAGTAGGAGGGGTTAATGGTGTGTGTTTGAGTATAGCAGTAGGAGGGGTTAATGGTGTGTGTTTGAGTAAAGCAGTGGGAGGGGTTAATGGTGTGTGTTTGAGTATAGCAGTAGGAGGGGTTAATGGTGTGTGTTTGAGTAAAGCAGTGGGAGGGGTTAATGGTGTGTGTTTGAGTAGAGCAGTAGGAGGGGTTAATGGTGTGTGTTTGAGTAAAGCAGTGGGAGGAGTTAATGGTGTGTGTTTGAGTAAAGCAGTGGGAGGAGTTAATGGTGTGTGTTTGAGTATAGCAGTGGGAGGAGTTAATGGTGTGTGTTTGAGTAAAGCAGTGGGAGGAGTTAATGGTGTGTGTTTGAGTAGAGCAGTAGGAGGGGTTAATGGTGTGTGTTTGAGTACAGCAGTGGGAGGAGGTAATGGTGTGTGTTTGAGTAGAGCAGTAGGAGGGGTTAATGGTGTGTGTTTGAGTAAAGCAGTGGGAGGGGTTAATGGTGTGTGTTTGAGTAAAGCAGTGGGAGGGGTTAATGGTGTGTGTTTGACTAGAGTAGTAGGAGGGGTTAATGGTGTGTGTTTGAGTATAGCAGTAGGAGGGGTTAATGGTGTGTGTTTGAGTATAGCAGTAGGAGGGGTTAATGGTGTGTGTTTGAGTAAAGCAGTGGGAGGGGTTAATGGTGTGTGTTTGAGTATAGCAGTAGGAGGGGTTAATGGTGTGTGTTTGAGTAAAGCAGTGGGAGGGGTTAATGGTGTGTGTTTGAGTAGAGCAGTAGGAGGGGTTAATGGTGTGTGTTTGAGTAAAGCAGTGGGAGGAGTTAATGGTGTGTGTTTGAGTAGAGCAGTAGGAGGGGTTAATGGTGTGTGTTTGAGTATAGCAGTGGGAGGGGTTAATGGTGTGTGTTTGAGTAGAGCAGTAGGAGGGGTTAATGGTGTGTGTTTGAGTAAAGCAGTGGGAGGGGTTAATGGTGTGTGTTTGAGTAAAGCAGTGGGAGGGGTTAATGGTGTGTGTTTGAGTAGAGCAGTAGGAGGGGTTAATGGTGTGTGTTTGAGTAAAGCAGTGGGAGGAGTTAATGGTGTGTGTTTGAGTAGAGCAGTAGGAGGGGTTAATGGTGTGTGTTTGAGTATAGCAGTGGGAGGGGTTAATGGTGTGTGTTTGAGTAGAGCAGTAGGAGGGGTTAATGGTGTGTGTTTGAGTAAAGCAGTGGGAGGGGTTAATGGTGTGTGTTTGAGTAGAGCAGTAGGAGGGGTTAATGGTGTGTGTTTGAGTAAAGCAGTGGGAGGGGTTAATGGTGTGTGTTTGAGTAGAGCAGTAGGAGGGGTTAATGGTGTGTGTTTGAGTAAAGCAGTGGGAGGAGTTAATGGTGTGTGTTTGAGTAAAGCAGTGGGAGCAGTTAATGGTGTGTGTTTGAGTATAGCAGTGGGAGGAGTTAATGGTGTGTGTTTGAGTAAAGCAGTGGGAGGAGTTAATGGTGTGTGTTTGAGTAGAGCAGTAGGAGGGGTTAATGGTGTGTGTTTGAGTATAGCAATGGGAGGAGGTAATGGTGTGTGTTTGAGTAGAGCAGTAGGAGGGGTTAATGGTGTGTGTTTGAGTAAAGCAGTGGGAGGGGTTAATGGTGTGTGTTTGAGTAAAGCAGTGGGAGGGGTTAATGGTGTGTGTTTGACTAGAGTAGTAGGAGGGGTTAATGGTGTGTGTTTGAGTATAGCAGTAGGAGGGGTTAATGGTGTGTGTTTGAGTATAGCAGTAGGAGGGGTTAATGGTGTGTGTTTGAGTAAAGCAGTGGGAGGGGTTAATGGTGTGTGTTTGAGTATAGCAGTAGGAGGGGTTAATGGTGTGTGTTTGAGTAAAGCAGTGGGAGGGGTTAATGGTGTGTGTTTGAGTAGAGCAGTAGGAGGGGTTAATAGTGTGTGTTTGAGTATAGCAGTGGGAGGAGGTAATGGTGTGTGTTTGAGTAGAGCAGTAGGAGGGGTTAATGGTGTGTGTTTGAGTAAAGCAGTGGGAGGGGTTAATGGTGTGTGTTTGAGTAAAGCAGTGGGAGGGGTTAATGGTGTGTGTTTGACTAGAGTAGTAGGAGGGGTTAATGGTGTGTGTTTGAGTATAGCAGTAGGAGGGGTTAATGGTGTGTGTTTGAGTATAGCAGTAGGAGGGGTTAATGGTGTGTGTTTGAGTAAAGCAGTGGGAGGGGTTAATGGTGTGTGTTTGAGTATAGCAGTAGGAGGGGTTAATGGTGTGTGTTTGAGTAAAGCAGTGGGAGGGGTTAATGGTGTGTGTTTGAGTAGAGCAGTAGGAGGGGTTAATGGTGTGTGTTTGAGTAAAGCAGTGGGAGGAGTTAATGGTGTGTGTTTGAGTAAAGCAGTGGGAGGAGTTAATGGTGTGTGTTTGAGTATAGCAGTGGGAGGAGTTAATGGTGTGTGTTTGAGTAAAGCAGTGGGAGGAGTTAATGGTGTGTGTTTGAGTAGAGCAGTAGGAGGGGTTAATGGTGTGTGTTTGAGTACAGCAGTGGGAGGAGGTAATGGTGTGTGTTTGAGTAGAGCAGTAGGAGGGGTTAACGGTGTGTGTTTGAGTAAAGCAGTGGGAGGGGTTAATGGTGTGTGTTTGAGTAAAGCAGTGGGAGGGGTTAATGGTGTGTGTTTGACTAGAGTAGTAGGAGGGGTTAATGGTGTGTGTTTGAGTATAGCAGTAGGAGGGGTTAATGTTGTGTGTTTGAGTATAGCAGTAGGAGGGGTTAATGGTGTGTGTTTGAGTAAAGCAGTGGGAGGGGTTAATGGTGTGTGTTTGAGTATAGCAGTAGGAGGGGTTAATGGTGTGTGTTTGAGTAAAGCAGTGGGAGGGGTTAATGGTGTGTGTTTGAGTAGAGCAGTAGGAGGGGTTAATGGTGTGTGTTTGAGTAAAGCAGTGGGAGGAGTTAATGGTGTGTGTTTGAGTAGAGCAGTAGGAGGGGTTAATGGTGTGTGTTTGAGTATAGCAGTGGGAGGGGTTAATGGTGTGTGTTTGAGTAGAGCAGTAGGAGGGGTTAATGGTGTGTGTTTGAGTAAAGCAGTGGGAGGGGTTAATGGTGTGTGTTTGAGTAAAGCAGTGGGAGGGGTTAATGGTGTGTGTTTGAGTAGAGCAGTAGGAGGGGTTAAGGGTGTGTGTTTGAGTATAGCAGTGGGAGGGGTTAATGGTGTGTGTTTGAGTAGAGCAGTAGGAGGGGTTAATGGTGTGTGTTTGAGTAAAGCAGTGGGAGGGGTTAATGGTGTGTGTTTGAGTAGAGCAGTAGGAGGGGTTAATGGTGTGTGTTTGAGTAAAGCAGTGGGAGGGGTTAATGGTGTGTGTTTGAGTAGAGCAGTAGGAGGGGTTAATGGTGTGTGTTTGAGTAAAGCAGTGGGAGGAGTTAATGGTGTGTGTTTGAGTAAAGCAGTGGGAGCAGTTAATGGTGTGTGTTTGAGTATAGCAGTGGGAGGAGTTAATGGTGTGTGTTTGAGTAAAGCAGTGGGAGGAGTTAATGGTGTGTGTTTGAGTAGAGCAGTAGGAGGGGTTAATGGTGTGTGTTTGAGTATAGCAGTGGGAGGAGGTAATGGTGTGTGTTTGAGTAGAGCAGTAGGAGGGGTTAATGGTGTGTGTTTGAGTAAAGCAGTGGGAGGGGTTAATGGTGTGTGTTTGAGTAAAGCAGTGGGAGGGGTTAATGGTGTGTGTTTGACTAGAGTAGTAGGAGGGGTTAATGGTGTGTGTTTGAGTATAGCAGTAGGAGGGGTTAATGGTGTGTGTTTGAGTATAGCAGTAGGAGGGGTTAATGGTGTGTGTTTGAGTAAAGCAGTGGGAGGGGTTAATGGTGTGTGTTTGAGTATAGCAGTAGGAGGGGTTAATGGTGTGTGTTTGAGTAAAGCAGTGGGAGGGGTTAATGGTGTGTGTTTGAGTAGAGCAGTAGGAGGGGTTAATGGTGTGTGTTTGAGTAAAGCAGTGGGAGGAGTTAATGGTGTGTGTTTGAGTAAAGCAGTGGGAGGAGTTAATGGTGTGTGTTTGAGTATAGCAGTGGGAGGAGTTAATGGTGTGTGTTTGAGTAAAGCAGTGGGAGGAGTTAATGGTGTGTGTTTGAGTAGAGCAGTAGGAGGGGTTAATGGTGTGTGTTTGAGTACAGCAGTGGGAGGAGGTAATGGTGTGTGTTTGAGTAGAGCAGTAGGAGGGGTTAATGGTGTGTGTTTGAGTAAAGCAGTGGGAGGGGTTAATGGTGTCTGTTTGAGTAAAGCAGTGGGAGGGGTTAATGGTGTGTGTTTGACTAGAGTAGTAGGAGGGGTTAATGGTGTGTGTTTGAGTATAGCAGTAGGAGGGGTTAATGGTGTGTGTTTGAGTATAGCAGTAGGAGGGGTTAATGGTGTGTGTTTGAGTAAAGCAGTGGGAGGGGTTAATGGTGTGTGTTTGAGTATAGCAGTAGGAGGGGTTAATGGTGTGTGTTTGAGTAAAGCAGTGGGAGGGGTTAATGGTGTGTGTTTGAGTAGAGCAGTAGGAGGGGTTAATGGTGTGTGTTTGAGTAAAGCAGTGGGAGGAGTTAATGGTGTGTGTTTGAGTAGAGCAGTAGGAGGGGTTAATGGTGTGTGTTTGAGTATAGCAGTGGGAGGGGTTAATGGTGTGTGTTTGAGTAGAGCAGTAGGAGGGGTTAATGGTGTGTGTTTGAGTAAAGCAGTGGGAGGGGTTAATGGTGTGTGTTTGAGTAGAGCAGTAGGAGGGGTTAATGGTGTGTGTTTGAGTAAAGCAGTGGGAGGGGTTAATGGTGTGTGTTTGAGTAGAGCAGTAGGAGGGGTTAATGGTGTGTGTTTGAGTAAAGCAGTGGGAGGAGTTAATGGTGTGTGTTTGAGTAAAGCAGTGGGAGGAGTTAATGGTGTGTGTTTGAGTATAGCAGTGGGAGGAGTTAATGGTGTGTGTTTGAGTAAAGCAGTGGGAGGAGTTAATGGTGTGTGTTTGAGTAGAGCAGTAGGAGGGGTTAATGGTGTGTGTTTGAGTATAGCAGTGGGAGGAGGTAATGGTGTGTGTTTGAGTAGAGCAGTAGGAGGGGTTAATGGTGTGTGTTTGAGTAAAGCAGTGGGAGGGGTTAATGGTGTGTGTTTGACTAGAGTAGTAGGAGGGGTTAATGGTGTGTGTTTGAGTATAGCAGTAGGAGGGGTTAATGGTGTGTGTTTGAGTATAGCAGTAGGAGGGGTTAATGGTGTGTGTTTGAGTAAAGCAGTGGGAGGGGTTAATGGTGTGTGTTTGAGTATAGCAGTAGGAGGGGTTAATGGTGTGTGTTTGAGTAAAGCAGTGGGAGGGGTTAATGGTGTGTGTTTGAGTAGAGCAGTAGGAGGGGTTAATGGTGTGTGTTTGAGTAAAGCAGTGGGAGGAGTTAATGGTGTGTGTTTGAGTAGAGCAGTAGGAGGGGTTAATGGTGTGTGTTTGAGTATAGCAGTGGGAGGGGTTAATGGTGTGTGTTTGAGTAGAGCAGTAGGAGGGGTTAATGGTGTGTGGTTGAGTAAAGCAGTGGGAGGGGTTAATGGTGTGTGTTTGAGTAGAGCAGTAGGAGGGGTTAATGGTGTGTGTTTGAGTATAGCAGTGGGAGGGGTTAATGGTGTGTGTTTGAGTATAGCAGTGGGAGGGGTTAATGGTGTGTGTTTGAGTAGAGCAGTAGGAGGGGTTAATGGTGTGTGTTTGAGTAAAGCAGTGGGAGGAGTTAATGGTGTGTGTTTGAGTAGAGCAGTAGGAGGGGTTAATGGTGTGTGTTTGAGTATAGCAGTGGGAGGAGTTAATGGTGTGTGTTTGATTAGAGCAGTAGGAGGGGTTAATGGTGTGTGTTTGAGTAAAGCAGTGGGAGGGGTTAATGGTGTGTGTTTGAGTAGAGCAGTAGGAGGGGTTAATGGTGTGTGTTTGAGTAAAGCAGTGGGAGGGGTTAATGGTGTGTGTTTGAGTAGAGCAGTAGGAGGGGTTAATGGTGTGTTTGAGTAAAGCAGTGGGAGGGGTTAATGGTGTGTGTTTGAGTAGAGCAGTGGGAGGGGTTAATGTTGTGTGTTTGAGTAAAGCAGTGGGAGGGGTTAATGGTGTGTGTTTGAGTAGAGCAGTAGGAGGGGTTAATGGTGTGTGTTTGAGTATAGCAGTGGGAGGAGTTAATGGTGTGTGTTTGATTAGAGCAGTAGGAGGGGTTAATGTTGTGTGTTTGAGTAAAGCAGGGGGAGGGGTTAATGGTGTGTGTTTGAGTAAAGCAGTGGGAGGGGTTAATGGTGTGTGTTTGAGTAAAGCAGTGGGAGGGGTTAATGGTGTGTGTTTGAGTAAAGCAGTGGGAGGGGTTAATGGTGTGTGTTTGAGTAGAGCAGTAGGAGGGGTTAATGGTGTGTGTTTGAGTAAAGCAGTAGGAGGGGTTAATGGTGTGTGTTTGAGTAAAGCAGTGGGAGGGGTTAATGGTGTGTGTTTGAGTATAGCAGTAGGAGGGGTTAATGGTGTGTGTTTGAGTGAAGCAGTGGGAGGGGTTAATGGTGTGTGTTTGACTAGAGTAGTAGGAGGGGTTAATGGTGTGTGTTTGAGTAAAGCAGTGGGAGGGGTTAATGGTGTGTGTTTGAGTAGAGCAGTAGGAGGGGTTAATGGTGTGTGTTTGAGTAAAGCAGTGGGAGGAGTTAATGGTGTGTGTTTGAGTAGAGCAGTAGGAGGGGTTAATGGTGTGTGTTTGAGTATAGCAGTGGGAGGGGTTAATGGTGTGTGTTTGAGTAGAGCAGTAGGAGGGGTTAATGGTGTGTGTTTGAGTAAAGCAGTGGGAGGGGTTAATGGTGTGTGTTTGAGTAGAGCAGTAGGAGGGGTTAATGGTGTGTGTTTGAGTAAAGCAGTGGGAGGGGTTAATGGTGTGTGTTTGAGTAGAGCAGTAGGAGGGGTTAATGGTGTGTGTTTGAGTAAAGCAGTGGGAGGAGTTAATGGTGTGTGTTTGAGTAAAGCAGTGGGAGGAGTTAATGGTGTGTGTTTGAGTATAGCAGTGGGAGGAGTTAATGGTGTGTGTTTGAGTAAAGCAGTGGGAGGAGTTAATGGTGTGTGTTTGAGTAGAGCAGTAGGAGGGGTTAATGGTGTGTGTTTGAGTATAGCAGTGGGAGGAGGTAATGGTGTGTGTTTGAGTAGAGCAGTAGGAGGGGTTAATGGTGTGTGTTTGAGTAAAGCAGTGGGAGGGGTTAATGGTGTGTGTTTGACTAGAGTAGTAGGAGGGGTTAATGGTGTGTGTTTGAGTATAGCAGTAGGAGGGGTTAATGGTGTGTGTTTGAGTATAGCAGTAGGAGGGGTTAATGGTGTGTGTTTGAGTAAAGCAGTGGGAGGGGTTAATGGTGTGTGTTTGAGTATAGCAGTAGGAGGGGTTAATGGTGTGTGTTTGAGTAAAGCAGTGGGAGGGGTTAATGGTGTGTGTTTGAGTAGAGCAGTAGGAGGGGTTAATGGTGTGTGTTTGAGTAAAGCAGTGGGAGGAGTTAATGGTGTGTGTTTGAGTAGAGCAGTAGGAGGGGTTAATGGTGTGTGTTTGAGTATAGCAGTGGGAGGGGTTAATGGTGTGTGTTTGAGTAGAGCAGTAGGAGGGGTTAATGGTGTGTGTTTGAGTATAGCAGTGGGAGGGGTTAATGGTGTGTGGTTGAGTAAAGCAGTGGGAGGGGTTAATGGTGTGTGTTTGAGTAGAGCAGTAGGAGGGGTTAATGGTGTGTGTTTGAGTATAGCAGTGGGAGGGGTTAATGGTGTGTGTTTGAGTATAGCAGTGGGAGGGGTTAATGGTGTGTGTTTGAGTAGAGCAGTAGGAGGGGTTAATGGTGTGTGTTTGAGTAAAGCAGTGGGAGGAGTTAATGGTGTGTGTTTGAGTAGAGCAGTAGGAGGGGTTAATGGTGTGTGTTTGAGTATAGCAGTGGGAGGAGTTAATGGTGTGTGTTTGATTAGAGCAGTAGGAGGGGTTAATGGTGTGTGTTTGAGTAAAGCAGTGGGAGGGGTTAATTGTGTGTGTTTGAGTAGAGCAGTAGGAGGGGTTAATGGTGTGTGTTTGAGTAAAGCAGTGGGAGGGGTTAATGGTGTGTGTTTGAGTAGAGCAGTAGGAGGGGTTAATGGTGTGTTTGAGTAAAGCAGTGGGAGGGGTTAATGGTGTGTGTTTGAGTAGAGCAGTAGGAGGGGTTAATGGTGTGTGTTTGAGTAGAGCAGTAGGAGGGGTTAATGGTGTGTGTTTGAGTATAGCAGTAGGAGGGGTTAATGGTGTGTGTTTGAGTAGAGCAGTAGGAGGGGTTAATGGTGTGTGTTTGAGTATAGCAGTGGGAGGAGTTAATGGTGTGTGTTTGATTAGAGCAGTAGGAGGGGTTAATGTTGTGTGTTTGAGTAAAGCAGGGGGAGGGGTTAATGGTGTGTGTTTGAGTAAAGCAGTGGGAGGGGTTAATGGTGTGTGTTTGAGTAAAGCAGTGGGAGGGGTTAATGGTGTGTGTTTGAGTAGAGCAGTAGGAGGGGTTAATGGTGTGTGTTTGAGTAAAGCAGTAGGAGGGGTTAATGGTGTGTGTTTGAGTAAAGCAGTGGGAGGGGTTAATGGTGTGTGTTTGAGTAGAGCAGTAGGAGGGGTTAATGGTGTGTGTTTGTGTATAGCAGTGGGAGGGGTTAATGGTGTGTGTTTGAGTATAGCAGTAGGAGGGGTTAATGGTGTGTGTTTGAGTAAAGCAGGGGGATGAGTTAATGGTGTGTGTTTGAGTAAAGCAGTAGGAGGGGTTAATGGTGTGTGTTTGAGTGAAGCAGTGGGAGGGGTTAATGGTGTGTGTTTGACTAGAGTAGTAGGAGGGGTTAATGGTGTGTGTTTGAGTATAGCAGTAGGAGGGGTTAATGGTGTGTGTTTGAGTATAGCAGTAGGAGGGGTTAATGGTGTGTGTTTGAGTAAAGCAGTGGGAGGGGTTAATGGTGTGTGTTTGAGTAAAGCAGTGGGAGGGGTTAATGGTGTGTGTTTGAGTAGAGCAGTGGGAGGAGTTAATGGTGTGTGTTAGCTGATGATATACATTCATTGCACTTGTTTGCTTGCATTATGCATGCACCTCAACATGACATTATCAGATTAGACATTAAAAACAGAGCGACATTCCCACAATTACAATCATGAGACAAAAAAGATTACTGAATTCCACAGGCCCAAAGAGCAGAGACTAAGATACTATACAAACAAGATAGCTACTCAGTGGCACTACAATCATAACAGAACCGTCACATTGACCAGCATAAAACAGCACACTGAAGTAGATGTAGGCTATCACTAAATGAGAAAATTCTGAAGTGCCAACTCTTACACAAAGAACACCCTGTTTCCTGGCTACCTACCCAAAACCTTACTAATGCCTACTTGTCTTCATTGAGGCGTGCCGGGCACGAGGCCACTTTAAACGCTGAACTCAAAAACCTTTGGCCTACAAGACTGAGACCAAAAGCCTGTAAGTGCGTACCCCCACCAGGGACTTAATCCCCACCCAGGATTACCTCAAAATAAAAAAGGCAAAATAATAAAGTAGTGGGCCGACGGAAAACCAAACAACGATCAACTGGCCCACTCGGCGCCTACCTACCAGGGTTGCACAAAACAAAAAACACCAAGGAACATATCCAAGACACTAACCTTAACCAGTACACCACAAAACAAAATTGGCTAAACACAAGCTAGCCAACAGGTGTCGCTAATTTCCCATCAAGACTCACGTGAGTCGAAGCAAACGATTTAGCACACGAAACAATCATAACAGCGCCCTCTTGTGGCGACACAGGGACATAACAGCAGCGTGTGCTGGTCTGGATTCCAGCCATCTCATTCCCCATCTCAGCATCTCAATAATCTCTAACTAAGTCAGGGGTGTCAAACTCCAGTCCTGGAAGGCCGCAGTGTCTACAGGTATTTGTGGTTTCCTTTCAAACAGCAGCTAATTAAAAGATAACTATTACACTCTAGATCACTTTTTATTTTATTTTTTTTAGCTGTAAACGTGTTTGTACGCCTACCTCATATGCCTAACTTATTCATCCATTCCGTTATTTCAACAATTCTGTAATAATATTGTACATCATAAGAAACTGGTAAAAAAAAACGTCTTTGTGCTACCCTCTTACAGTTGAAATTTCCTTTCTGCTCCCCACACTGCCCCCGCCCCACTCGTGATGTCAGAGTACCTCTTTGGAGGTAGCCTACCTCTACGTCATATGGATAATTGTTGAGGCCCATAACGGAAATACCTGGCACTTTGATTCGTTAGACGCACTACGGCCCTTTGGTTTTGGCCATAGAGCGTATATAGGAGCTGGAGAGGGTGGGAGGGGCCAGTCAGTAGAGTGTATATAGGAGATGGAGAGGGTGGGAGGGGCCAGTCAGTAGAGTGTATATAGGAGCTGGAGAGGGTGGGAGGGGCCAGTCAGTAGAGTGTATATAGGAGCTGGAGAGGGTGGGAGGGGCCAGTCAGTAGAGCGTATATAGGAGCTGGAGAGGGTGGGAGGGGCCAGGCAGTGAGGCACCTGGAAGTATGCTTGCTGAGCGCAAAAGCTTTCTGCCCATCGAAATCAATGGAGAAAACCAAGCTGATTTCACAACCAAAGAAAACCTAATCGGCCATCTTTTTGTGATCATAGCATTCATAATGTGTACCAGTTTATGAAACAATGATTGTTTTAGCCCAGAAGTGTTGTCGAATTAATTATTAAAATGACATTTTCCTAAAAATGTTAAATATTTTCATAATCTTTTCATATGAAACGTGACGACCATTAATCAAGTTTAAAAATATCATCGTTTAATTTTGCCTTCAAAGGTCTGATATTTCGCATTGATTTTAATGAATCTTCTGCGCTCAGCACAGAGATATGGTAAGCTGAACAGTTCAAAAACCAATGCAAACTAGACACCGTAAATCCAGTTGCTCTGCGCTACCCAGTTTTTAAGCGAGATACCCAGTGGACATCTCCACATATCCAGTTGGGTAGCACGAGCGATCCAACTGGGTAGCTCTACGCTATCCAAATGGATCACGCTGGATGTTGAACTGGGTAGTGCCGTGCTTTCCAGCTGGATATCTCTCTAGAATTAGTCTACAGGATATGTGTATGTTCATTTGGCAGTGTTTATGAATTGTTATCTTGTCCAATCAGCGACATCAAATTGGGTATCTCCAAGCTATCCAACTGGGTGGCGCACGCTGTCCAACTGGATATACGGTGTCTAGTTTGCGTAGGCTTTTGATCTGTTCAGCTTACCATACGGCCTACCATAGAAACACACGCAGTACCGGCTTACTGAGGGCGGGCTCGCCTGTCTAGTTAATATGCATGTCTATGGTTTCGGCTCCACATTTTTAAACCGGTGTAACTGCGAAGATTGCTAACCCTAACCCTAACCCTATTTCCGTTTCTATCGACATTGTGATGTATTGACCCCTTATGGGATACAACGCTATGGGTGGCTTCCAATTGCTTATTTTATCCATTCTCTTCTCCTTGGTCCTCACTTGACCTGGAAATCAATAGGTTCGCCATCTTTAAGGACATTCCAAACCGCTAAATGCTCCTCGGAGGAGCAAGGAGTGGGGAACAAGCTAGCTCCCGGAAGGTGCTACAGTGAGGAAGCACAAGTGTAGCCTTTGCGGACGTCTTTTCTCGGAAGGCGTGACGTGTATAAATTATCCACCACTCTTCACATCTGCCATGTCGCAGGCACACCCCTACACAAATGCAATTTTACCGTTCCTTTCCATTTATTATAAAGCGCTAATCCATAATGACACTCATTCTTTAAAACTAACAAAAGCTATTATTCATGAAAAAATAAGGTAATAAGCATTATAGTTAAGCACGTGAGCATAATATGATGCTGGCGCTTGATTGAGCAAGGACATTCCATTTGCCTAATGCATGTTGCCTCGATTCCTCCATCCTCTTATCTGATCCTTGCATCCTTTCCTCGCGTCCTCCGTTGGGCCGGAGCGAAGGAGCGAGGAAAGGACGCAAGGATAGGATGCAAGGAGTGAAAATAAGAGATTGGAATGAACCGTTAGAAAGCTGCAGGCATTTCCCTGCACCCTCAGTATCCCATGATGCACTGCAGTTTCCCAGCCCTGATGAGGAAGTGGACGGGTTGGATGAAGGAGCAGATCACACAGACAGAGAAGCAGACGCTGTACACCATGTAAAACAAGTTGAAAGAGATGTGACCTTGCAGGGAGATGGCCACCATCATTGGGAGGTAGTTAATCAAGTAATATACCAGGCTGACCACAATGATCTTGAAAGCCCTCCTCTTGCCTAGCTGAGGCTCCGCCTCCTTCTGCTGCCCCGCCCCCCTCAGCTGCCCCTCCCCCGGCCCAGGGCGCTTCAGCGCCTCCAGCACAGCCAGGCAGCAGAAGGACTTTACACTGAGGAGGATCACCATGTAAACCAGGTCTGCATAATTAAAGACATCAAAAGGCAAAAAGATACAGGCTAAGCAGCTCCCAAAAATAATCATCCAGACCACACCCAAGCACCCTAACCTGTACCTCAGGGGCTTGTACCTGAGGAAGGTGATGGGATGGAGCACGGCCAGGTAACGCTCTACGCAGATGCAGCATTGGAACAGGGGGCGGGCCAAAGAAGATAAGGCCATTGAAGAACAACACAGCAGACAAAATGATTCCAGTCCAGGTAAACAAATTAAGAACAGCTAGAGGAATCTGCAGGCAATATGCCACCTCTAACACAGCCAGGTTGAGGGTGAAGATCTCTGAAGACAGCATATCTCTCGGCCCCCTCATGATCAACCACAGAACCCAGCTGTTGGTTGGCAAGCCTACCAAGATGTTGATTAGAAAAGCACAACAGAATATATAGGACAACTCTGGCCACCAGGTGGTGAGGTTGTACCACTCTACAGCAGAGCTGGATCCGTTTCCCGAGGAGCTGTTCATCGTTTGGACAGGTGTACACCTGAGGGGAAAATAAGCGTAATTTCTAAAATGCCAGGACCTAGAAATACAGCCTAAGCATTAGCCTTTTTCTGATGCCCAACACCTTTCTCAGTGCAAATAATCAGAGGTGGAAAATCCAGGTTCAGTAATGAGAAAATCCTCCCCAGTTTTTTTGTGTTTACAGTTTTTTACAATCACTTTGGCACTCATTTCAGAACAAAATGCCCATTTTTCAAAACTCTAAACACCTTTTTCAATTGCATGAATACAATACACATAAACCTAAAATAATTTGTTCACTGAACCAAATCATTTGTTCACAATGACACAACTTACCATCAAAGTATTAGCAATACACACATTACATATGATGTGACTGTCTTTTCATTTCATTACAATGCATCTAACTATCAATTAATCCAACTGCTCAAAATGATAAGTAACTGTAGCATTACTAATAATGTATAGGTTTATGGAAACTGATTACTGTAGCAAGATTCAATGTTTAGATCATGAATGTTTTTGTATAAAGAAATCTATTGACACCAATTACTTTGGAACATGAACCAATTTTACTACATTATCTTTGAAATGTGTCATCATCATCCTTTATCAGATACTGTTCCTATGGTCCCACTGTTCCAGGCAATGGCTGTTCCTAGGGTCTCACTGTTCCAGGCAATGGTATATGGTAGAGGACAAGGCCACGGACCAAGACAGTGATGGCAACAGCAAAGAGTGTCCAAAGAAATCCGAACAATAGTTGTAGACCTTGTCATAAATTGTGGCATGACAATGACAACAGCTACAATGATTCAGAGAAACCTCAGGAGATGGCCTCGATCATCAGAACTTTCCACCATGAGAACCGGTAAGTCTTCACATTTGCACTATGCATTACTCTCAATTGTCAAATTACTGTATAATGCATGCCATTGCATACCACACAGTAGTTGTTGTGACTGAATGTATTCTTTGTTTTCCCTGAGAGAACTGATGTACGCCTGAACAAAATTCAACGGCACATCATTGACAATGACGGACATGTTCAACAAGGTGGAGACCATAAGTCTGAAAACTATTGCATGCATTCTGAAAAGGCATCAGGTGTCTCTAAAAGAGATGGTGCCTTTTGAAAGTAATGCAAATAGAGTGAAGCAACTGCGTACTGAGTATGTTCAGTTTCAAGATTCCTGTTGTCAAAGATTCAAGTTTGATCTACATTATTCTGTTGGGTAATTTTCTTTCAATTTCTTTTTAGAGGGTGATGGAGCTGGATGCTGTAGAGAACCACCACAAATTCCTCTTTGTGGACGAGGCAGGCAACCTAGCCAGAGGTCGGAACTGTTATTACAGTATTTTTTTGATTTTCACTGCAGTTGAGGACTTTTTTTCACTTTGTAGCTATAATTACTGTATTTATTTGTTGCTATTATTCAAAGAAACCTATGTTGTAATTGTATTTTTAAAAATAAATTCAGATTTTTTTCAATGATTCCACTCTGTTCTACTATTCCCTTTATTTAGAACCACAAAATGAACCATATTGAAACATGGATCAAGTATTTTTTACTGCAATATTAAAGGATTGTAAAAACAACTAAAAAGTGAAGCTATCGGTATCTTGTGTTTGGGTGATCTAAGCTAATGTTTCTTTCGTATTTCATGATAAATTAGTTACTTGAACCAATGATTCTGAAGTGCAAGATTACTTCAAAGATATGAATGCACAATGCAAGGTTTTTAACATGGGACAGGCTGTGTTACAAGTGCTGACCGTTTTGAGTTTTGTGTCTAAGGTTTTGAAAATTGAGCACAAACTTGTGAGATTAGCGCCAAAGTGATTGTAAAAAACTGTAATCACCTGGAATTGCTCATTAACACAATTATTCGGCCAGGAAGTAGAACTAATGAGTGAAATCAGCTGCTGAGTTAATGGGTGGAAGAAACTAATGGCAGGACTTTTACTTTATGACCCCTGGACTTTCCACCGCTAATAATAATAATTCCTGGAGGAAGGAATTTATGCAAATCAGCTGGGGAAAAAATATTAAAGTTTCAATGTAGATAAATATTTGGAGAAGAAAGCATGGAGGAATATTACATTATTAATAAATAATAATTAATAAAGCAACATCTAGACATATGTTTATACACAACAATCCTTTTACTTCACAGTAAAATAAATCAGTAATTATGCTAAATGCATTATGTTTTGTTTTAGTAAGAAATTAAAATCTGTCAGTATAAGTTATCTCTGAGACAGTGAAAGCATAGGCCAGTCCTCACTCAGACATAAACACAAATCTACAATCCCACAAACACATTTACTTCTGTGACAAACACAACTACCCCGTTTCAACCATTTTAACTTTTAGATTCACTTCATGAATACATAATCATACGGTAAAAAGACAGACAGAGTGGTTTGAAAGATAGACACCTAAATGAAGAGATTGATTAATAGACTGGACAGAGATGGAGGGATGAAGTATCACACAGGACCTTGACTGAAGCAGTGTTTCCAGTGTATAAGCTGCAGTCCAGTGTATCATCAGCAACAGAGGGGATCACACAGAAATATGCCACCCTGTCAAAGCTCCACCCTGCAGGGTTTATATTACACTACACAGTATAATGGGCCATTTATCATTATTACTGAAGACAGATGCTTTGCACATCAATGCCAGGGAAGAATGACACAGATGTTGTATTACTGTCATTTAAGACAAAAAACACAGCCAGCTTAAGGCTGAAGATTTCTGTAGACAACATTCTTCTACTTTATTGTGGATTCATTATAGAATAGAATACAATAGCTTTATTTTTCCAAGGGAAACCTTCAGGTGAAGTAGCTTGCACACAAAAAATGTTATTTACATGTTACATTAAAGGGGAATTACACCGGAAAATTATGTTTGATTTGTAGAAAAGAAGCTCTCCTCCTGATTAAAATGAGCTCTCAGCAAACTTTCTACCTGTAGTGAGAGCAGAGATATAGCCCCAAACTACTGCACATGTACCAGGTACCTGCTTTACTGTAAACTAAATTGGCCAAGAGCGCTAACAGTTTATGGGCGGTGTCAGACAACGGCAGTCACACTGAATAACGTTATGACTGGAGCGGAGGGGCTGGGCATTTTACTGCTAATCCTGCGCATAGATCGGAGGCCCGATCTAGCCTAGCCAGAAGGTACAAATCCAGCAGTAGCAAGTATGGCCTGGCCCAGAATCTCCACGTACTGCCCGTAGGTGTATTACCTTCTGCTTTATTCTGGTATGGCCTGGCCCAGAATCTCCACGTAGTGCCTGTAGGTGTATTAACTAATTTTACTGTATGGAATCCTAATACTATGAGGTAGGTCAGCATGAGGTTTGTCATGCCCACCCCTGTTGACACACAAACACAAACACAGACACACACACACACACACACACACATTTAAACCTCTAATACGTAAATTACTTCAAATCAGGAGAGACTAAATTACATTGGGAATACGCCAAATCAGAAAATTAAATAAAACATTAAAATGATGTAATCGATGAGGCTAACAGAAGTTAGCACAGAGCTGTTGAGTGTTCTCCTTGTTTTAAAGGAAAGGGACCTCAGTTTTCTTCCCGATGTAGAGATCTCAAACAGATGATTCAGGGATGTGAGGGAAGGACCATGATACATTCTCCTCTCTTGACTGTCCGGTCCTCATAAACTATACATTCTCCTCTCTCCACTGTCCGGTCCTCATGAAGTTGTTTCATGGTTCTTTGTTGTCTCCCTATGATCTTACAGTTTTTTTACAATCACTTTGGTGCTCATCTCACACGTTTGTGCTCAATTTTCAAAACCTTAGACCCAACACTCAAAATGGTCAGCACTTGTAACACAGCCTGTCCTATGTTCGAAACCTTGCATTGTGCATTCATATCTTTGAAGTAATCTTGCACTTCAGAATCCTTGGTTCAAATAACTAATTTATCATGAAATACAATAGGAACATTAGTTTAGATCACCCACACACAAGATACCGATAGCTTCACTGTTTAGTTGTTTTTACAATCCTTTAATATTGCAGTAAAAAATACTTGATCCATGTTTCAATATGGTTATTTTTGTGGTTCTAAATAAAGGGAATAGTAGAGCCAGTAGAACAGGGTGGAATCATTGAACAAAAATCAGAATTTATTTTAAAAAATACAATTACAACATAGGTTTGTTTGAATCATAGCAACAAATAATACAGTAATTATACACTGCCTGGCCAAAAAAAAAGTCGCACACTCTAATATTTCGTTGGACCACCTTTAGCTTTGATTACGGCGCACATTCGTCGTGGCATTGTTTCGACAACCTTATGCAATGTCACAACATTTATTTCCGTCCAGAGTTGCATTAATTTTTAGCCGAGATCTTGTATTGACGATAGGAGAGTCAAACCACTCCATATAGTCTTCTCTCAATGGGGTTAAGGTCAGTACTCTGGTGGCCAATTCATGCGTGAAAATGATTCCTCGTGCTCCCTGAACCACTCTTTCACAATTTGAGCCTGATGAATCTTGGCATTGTCATCCTGGAATATGCCCATTGATGGGATAACCTGGTTATTCAGTACATTCAGGTACTCAGTGGACTTCATTTTATTGCTGCACAAACGTTGCTGAGCCTAGACCTGACCAGTTGAAGCAACCCCAGATCATAACACCTCCAGAGGCTTGTACAGTGGGCACTATGCATAACGAGCGCAAAGTCGAGTTTTTTTTTTGGCCAGGCAGTGTAGCTACAACGTGAAAAAAAATTCCTCAACTGCAATGAAAAACAAAAAATAACAACAATTCTGACCTCTGGCTAGGTTGAAGTCTGCCTTGTCCACAAAGAGGAATTTGTGGTGGTTCTCTGCACCATCACCCTCTAAAAATAAATTAAAAGAAAATTACCCTACAGAATAATGTCAAAACTTGAGTCTTTAACAACAGGAATCTTGAAACTGAACATACTCAGTACGCAGTTGCTTCACTCTGAAACCAATCATCATTACTATAACAGGTTGTCATTATTGGAAAAGCCAAGAAAACGGCCTGCATACATAGTCAAATCTGAAACATTGTCTGGAACAGTGGAGCCATAGGAACAGTGTCTGATAAAGGATGATGATGAAATATTTCAAAGATAATGTAGTAAAATTGGTTCATGTTCCAAAGTAATTGGTGTAAATAGATTTCTTTATCCTAAAGCATTCATGATATAAACATGGAATGTTGCTACAGTAATCAGTTTCCATAAACCTATACATTATTAGTAATGCTACAGTTACTTACAGTTGGATTAATTGATAGATGCATTGTAATTAAATGAAAAGACAGTCACATCATATGTAATGGGTGTATTGCATTTTGAAATGATGGTAATGCTTTGATGGTAAGTTGTGTCATTGTGAACTAGCAATTTGGTTTCAGTGAACAAATGATTTTAGGTTTATGTGTATTGCAGTCATGCAATGTTGAAAAATGAGCATTTTCATTATCTGTTTAGAGTTTGGTGTCTACAATTTTGAAAAATGACCTCAAGGTTCGGAAATTAGTGCCAAAGTGATTGTAAACAACTGTATTATCAGCATAATAACTTTTTTACTTAAGCACAAAATACCATTTAGATGCATAATCTATTTTACATGAGACATGGCCCAGAGGGCAGAAAATAAATACAAAAACTATGAAAAAACAGACATGTATGATACACAATAAATACAAACAATACCAATAGTTAAAAACATTGCCTTTTAAATTCTTGATTTAAATTGATTTGTTGAAATGCTGGTCTCATGCCAGAGTGTTTTTAACAACCTGTGATAGACGAGGCAGGTGTGAAAATAACTATATCCCATTTGAATTAATTTCCACTTCAGACGACAGGACAATTTGAATAAAATGAAGTCCTAGTGCCCTCCTGCTCAGTACTGCATCATATCCCTGCCCGGAGCAGCACATCTCCCTCATGTTTTCAGCTACTGAATGAGTGTAAATTAAGTGATGTAATGGTTTACGGTATATAGACAAGGCTCACACTGTGCACTGTAATTAAGTGATGTAATGGTTTACGGTATATAGACAAGGCTCACACTGTGCACTGTAATTAAGTGATGTAATGGTTTTACGGTATATAGACAAGGCTCACACTGTGCACTGTAATTAAGTGATGTAATGGTTTATGGTATATAGACAAGGCTCACACTGTGCACTGTAATTAAGTGATGTAATGGTTTAC
>CM056389.1:2587954-2716398 GCA_029718625.1 Synaphobranchus kaupii | reverse complement strand
CTTTCACTGTGTCATTCTAATCTTTCACTGTGTCATTCAAATCTTCCACTGTGTCATTCCAATATTTCACTGTGTCATTCTAATCTTTCTCTGTGTCATTCTAATCTTTCACTGTGTCATTCTAATCTTTCACCGTGTCATTCTAATCTTTCACTGTGTCATTCTAATCTTTCTCTGTGCCATTCTAATCTTTCACTGTGTCATTCTAATCTTTCACTGTGTCATTCAAATCTTTCACTGTGTCATTCCAATATGTCACTGTGTCATTCCAATATTTCACTGTGTCATTCTAATCTTTCACTGTGTCATTCCAATCTTTCACTATGTCATTCTAATCTTTCACTGTGTCATTCTAATCTTTCACTGTGTCATTCAAATCTTTCACTGTGTCATTCTAATCTTTCACTGTGTCATTCTAATCTTTCACTGTGTCATTCCAATCTTTCACTATGTCATTCTAATCTTTCACTGTGTCATTCTAATCTTTCACTGTGTCATTCAAATCTTTCACTGTGTCATTCCAATATTTCACTGTGTCATTCTAATCTTTCACTCTGTCATTCCAATATTCCACTGTGTCATTCTAATCTTTCACTGTGTCATTCTAATCTTTCACTGTGTCATTCAGATCTTTCACTGTGTCATTCCAATATTTCAGTGTGTCATTCTAATCGTTCACTGTGTCATTCCAATATTTCACTGTGTCATTCTAATCTTTCACTGTGTCATTCATATCTTTCACTGTATCATTCTAATCTTTCACTGTGTCATTCCAATATTTCACTGTGTCATTCTAATCTTTCACTGTGCCATTCTAATCTTTCACTGTGCCATTCTAATCTTTCACTGTGTCATTCTAATCTTTCACTGTGTCATTCTAATCTTTCACTGTGTCATTCTAATCTTTCACTGTGTCATTCTAATCTTTCACTGTGTCATTCCAATATGTCACTGTGTCATTCTAATCTTTCACTGTGTCATTCTAATCTTTCACTGTGTCATTCCAATATTTCACTGTGTCATTCTAATCTTTCACTGTGTCATTCCAATATTTCACTGTGTCATTCTAATCTTTCTCTGTGTCATTCTAATCTTTCACTGTGCCATTCTAATCTTTCACTGTGTCATTCTAATCTTTCACTGTGTCATTCCAATATTTCACTGTGTCATTCTAATCTTTCACTGTGTCATTCAGATCTTTCACTGTGTCATTCCAATATTTCACTGTGTCATTCTAATCTTTCACTGTGCCATTCAGATCTTTCACTGTGCCATTCTAATCTTTCACTGTGTCATTCTAATCTTTCACTGTGTCATTCCAATATTTCACTGTGTCATTCTAATCTTTCACTGTGTCATTCCAATATTTCACTGTGTCATTCTAATCTTTCTCTGTGTCATTCTAATCTTTCACTGTGCCATTCTAATCTTTCACTGTGTCATTCTAATCTTTCACTGTGTCATTCCAATATTTCACTGTGTCATTCTAATCTTTCACTGTGTCATTCAGATCTTTCACTGTGTCATTCCAATATTTCACTGTGTCATTCTAATCTTTCACTGTGCCATTCAGATCTTTCACTGTGCCATTCTAATCTTTCACTGTGTCATTCAAATCTTTCACTGTGCCATTCAGATCTTTCACTGTGCCATTCTAATATTTCACTGTGTCATTCTAATCTTTCACTGTGTCCTTCCAATATTTCACTGTGTCATTCTAATCTTTCACTGTGTCATTCTAATCTTTCTCTGTGTCATTCAGATCTTTCACTGTGTCATTCTAATCTTTCACTGTGTCATTCAGATCTTTCACTGTGTCATTCTAATCTTTCACTGTGTCATTCCAATATTTCACTGTGTCGTTCTAATCTTTCACTGTGCCATTCAGATCTTTCACTGTGCCATTCTAATCTTTCACTGTGTCATTCTAATCTTTCTCTGTGTCATTCTAATATTTCACTGTGTCATTCAAATCTTTCACTGTGTCATTCAGATCTTTCACTGTGTCATTCTAATCTTTCACTGTGTCATGCAGATCTTTCACTGTTTCATGTTACTGATTTTCTCTGTAGTTCACCGAAATCTTATTGCCAATTATAAAATAATTCATAATAATCCATTAGTATCTAGTTTCTAAAATAATGAACAAAACATTATTAGCGGGGGTGGGGGGGTCCTTCTAGAGATGAAGGAAAACATGGTATTTGCAGTCACTTACAGTCGGGTAAAGTTTTACTAAAACTGGAACACCCGCACGCAGGTGGCTGTTTACCTGCCCTCACTAGTTATTCCTGAAAATCAGCTGTGGCCCCAGCAGCCTATCACCTGCAATCAGTGTCCAGGCAGCTCTGAGCTACAGCTATCACCTGCAATCAGCATCCAGGCAGCTCTGAGCTACAGCCAACACACATTACAAAATATGTACACAATGCTTTTAAGTAGAGAGCAACCAAGATTAGAGAGGAGAGAGAAGAGAGAAGCTTTCACAGACACACACACACACACACGCACGCACACACAGCACACACACTCACACTCACGCACACACATACACACACACACACACACACACAGCACACACACTCACACACACACAGCACACACACTCACACTCACACACTCACGCACACACACACACACACACACACACACACACACACACACACACACACACTCACACTCACGCACACACGCTCACGCACACACACACACACGCACGCACACACAGCACACACACTCACACTCACGCACACACATACACACACACACACACACACACAGCACACACACTCACACACACACAGCACACACACTCACACTCACACACTCACGCACACACACACACACACACACACACACACACACACACACACACACACACACTCACACACACAGCACACACACACACACACACACACTCACACACAGCACACACACACACACTCACACACAGCACACATACACTCACACGCTCACGCACACACACACACAGCACACTCACGCACACACACACACACACACACACACACACACACTCACACACACAGCACACACACACACACACACACACTCACACACAGCACACACACACACACACACACACACACACACACACTCACACACAGCACACACGCTCACGCACACACACACAGCACACTCACGCACACACACACACACACTCACGCACACACACACACACACACACACACACACACACACACACTCACACACAGCACACACACACACACACACTCACACACAGCACACTCACGCACACACACACACAGCACACTCACGCACACACACACACACACACACACACACACTCACACACACAGCACACACACACACACACACACACACACACACACACACACTCACACACACACACACACACACACTCACACACAGCACACACACACACACACACACACACACACACACACATCTAACCCTATTGTGAGGAAGAGATATTATTAACCCTGTCTTATACACACAGACACACACACACACACACACTGCAAAAACCAAATCCTAACAAGCATTTTAATCTTATATTTAGACTTTAGAATCTTATTCTGTTCATTTTTTGCTAAATAAGACAAAATATCTGCCAGTGGGGTGAGACAGTTTTACGCATTTCAAGATTTGCCAGGGGGGTAAGATAATTTCACTTATCAAGCAAAAACTTTCTCACTTTTGAGAAAAAAACCCCTCTCTTACACACACACACACACACACACACACACACACGTCTTTGCATATCTTAATCAAACAAGTCTTCTGTCCACATTCCAGATTCATTGTTGTTGCTCTATAACAGTTGCCATTTCATATAGCAAAAGTGAACCTACAACCACCCGATAATCCCATGTGGTTGTAAAAACCTACACCCAAAAAATAACCCCACATGCGGTACAAACTAACAACCACCCTATAACCCCACATGGGGTACAAACCAACAACCACCCCTATAACCCCACAAAGGGTACAAACCTACACCAACCCCTATAACCCCACCTAAGATACAAACCAACATCCATTCTATAAGCCCACATGGGGTACAAACTAACATCCATCTTATAACCTCACATGGGGTACAAACCAACAACCACCCCTATAACCCCACCTATGGTACAAACCAACATCCATACTATAACCCCACATGGAGTACAAACCAACAACCACCCCTATAACCCCACATGGAGTACAAACCTACACCCACCTGGAGTCTGGTTCTTGTGCCACCAGTAGAGAAATGAAAGCAATATTCCCTAGAATCCACTGGGCCCAGTGCAGGTTATACTCTAAGTAGAGGTGCAGCATGCTGGATCTCGATCTCCAACAGCCAATCAATCTAAAAGGTTCTGGTGGATTGTACGGTACCTGATGGACGGTTCCTCCTGTCGCCGGGGGTTCTAGGGCTGGAGCGCAGTGTTCCCAGTTTCCCTCTCCTTCTCCTTCTCCTGTCCTCCTGGGACGGTGGTGCGTGCAGCGGAAGAGTGTGTGAAAGAGTGGGCGGAGCCACATACTTTGGCCTTTTCATTGGTGCTCTCGGCTCCTCCTCTCCGCTTTTGAGAACAAACCAGTCGGACCGGAACCTCTACCTCTGTGCTTAGCCTGCTGCTGCGTCTGCTTCCCCTGTGCCACGCCCTCACCACTTTCCCTTCACCCTAATCTACACCTGTGGCACAGCCCACATCCTTGTGTTTGTATTGTGGGAGGGAGGCTAACAATCACCGGCACATATATTTCCTTTCCATCTTTCTCCCACTGGGAAAAGCAGTGGGAGGGGTTAATGGTGTGTGTTTGAGTAAAGCAGGGGGAGGGGTTAATGGTGTGTGTTTGAGTAGAGCAGTAGGAGGGGTTAATGGTGTGTGTTTGAGTATAGCAGTGGGAGGAGTTAATGGTGTGTGTTTGAGTAAAGCAGGGGGAGGAGTTAATGGTGTGTGTTTGAGTAGAGCAGGGGGAGGGGTTAATGGTGTGTGTTTGAGTAAAGCAGGGGGAGGGGTTAATGGTGTGTGTTTGAGTAAAGCAGGGGGAGGAGTTAATGGTGTGTGTTTGAGTAGAGCAGTGGGAGGAGTTAATGGTGTGTGTTTGAGTAAAGCAGTGGGAGGGGTTAATGGTGTGTGTTTGAGTATAGCAGTAGGAGGGGTTAATGGTGTGTGTTTGAGTAAAGCAGTGGGAGGGGTTAATGGTGTGTGTTTGAGTATAGCAGTAGGAGGGGTTAATGGTGTGTGTTTGAGTATAGCAGTGGGAGGAGTTAATGGTGTGTGTTTGAGTAGAGCAGTAGGAGGGGTTAATGGTGTGTTTCCTAGATTACTTCGCTCTCAAAATGCTGGCTATTTGAAAATTCCTATTATATCTAAAATTACAATGGGTGGCAGAGCCTTCTCTTACAGAGCCCCTTTTTTATGGAATAATCTTCCCATGTATGTACGGGTTGCAGACACACTTTCTGTCTTTAAGTGTAGGCTAAAAACGTACCTCTTTAGTCAATCCTATAGTTAAGGATGTCGGGGAGGGGGGGGGCTAACCTTCTCTTTTCCTCTCTCACCCTGAGCTGCAGATTACTCCGGCCCGTCCCCCTCTCACCCTGAGTTTGCAGACTACTCCAGTTATGCCCCTCACCCTGAGTTTGCAGACTGCTTCGGACCCGTCCCTCCTTTGGTTTATCCTCCCGACTTCACGCAACCGGAGTCCCAGATGCATCATCCCGCCCCCTTTGAACTGATGATTGAACTGATTATTGAATTGACTATTACCATTCAGTCCACCTTTAGTCTAAACCGGGCCGGCCAGCGAAGGATGGGCACCCCCTCTCTAGCCAGGTTCCTTCCGAGATTTCTTCCCACTGGGGAGTTTTTTCTCGCCACTGCTCAGTGTTTTTTTCTCCCCTACCGGGGAGTTTTTTACCTCATTTTGCTGGTTGGGGGCTAAGGCCTGGTTTTTTTGCTCAATTTTCCTTCTGTTTCCCTGTGCAGCGTCTTTGTGACAGTTCTCTGTAAAAAGCGCTATACAAATAAAATTGAATTGAATTGAATTGTTTGAGTAAAGCAGTGGGAGGAGTTAATGGTGTGTGTTTGAGTAAAGCAGTGGGAGGGGTTAATGGTGTGTATTTGAGTAGAGCAGTAGGAGGGGTTAATGGTGTGTGTTTGAGTAAAGCAGTGGGAGGGGTTAATGGTGTGTGTTTGAGTAGAGCAGTAGGAGGGGTTAATGGTGTGTGTTTGAGTAGAGCAGTGGGAGGGGTTAATGGTGTGTGTTTGAGTAGAGCAGTAGGAGGGGTTAATGGTGTGTGTTTGAGTATAGCAGTGGGAGGAGTTAATGGTGTGTGTTTGAGTAGAGCAGTAGGAGGGGTTAATGGTGTGTGTTTGAGTATAGCAGTGGGAGGAGTTAATGGTGTGTGTTTGAGTATAGCAGTAGGAGGGGTTAATGGTGTGTGTTTGAGTAGAGCAGTAGGAGGGGTTAATGGTGTGTATTTGAGTAGAGCAGTGGGAGGAGTTAATGGTGTGTGTTTGAGTATAGCAGTGGGAGGAGTTAATGGTGTGTGTTTGAGTATAGCAGTAGGAGGGGTTAATGGTGTGTGTTTGAGTAAAGCAGTGGGAGGGGTTAATGGTGTGTGTTTGAGTATAGCAGTGGGAGGAGTTAATGGTGTGTGTTTGAGTAGAGCAGTGGGAGGAGTTAATGGTGTGTGTTTGAGTATAGCAGTAGGAGGGGTTAATGGTGTGTGTTTGAGTAGAGCAGTAGGAGGGGTTAATGGTGTGTATTTGAGTAGAGCAGTGGGAGGAGTTAATGGTGTGTGTTTGAGTATAGCAGTGGGAGGAGTTAATGGTGTGTGTTTGAGTAAAGCAGTGGGAGGAGTTAATGGTGTGTGTTTGAGTAAAGCAGTGGGAGGAGTTAATGGTGTGTGTTTGAGTAAAGCAGTGGGAGGGGTTAATGGTGTGTGTTTGAGTAGAGTAGTAGGAGGGGTTAATGGTGTGTGTTTGAGTAGAGCAGTAGGAGGGGTTAATGGTGTGTATTTGAGTAGAGCAGTGGGAGGAGTTAATGGTGTGTGTTTGAGTAAAGCAGTGGGAGGGGTTAATGGTGTGTGTTTGAGTATAGCAGTGGGAGGAGTTAATGGTGTGTGTTTGAGTAAAGCAGTGGGAGGAGTTAATGGTGTGTGTTTGAGTAGAGCAGTAGGAGGGGATAATGGTGTGTGTTTGAGTATAGCAGTGGGAGGAGTTAATGGTGTGTGTTTGAGTAAAGCAGTGGGAGGGGTTAATGGTGTGTGTTTGAGTAGAGCAGTAGGAGGGGATAATGGTGTGTGTTTGAGTATAGCAGTGGGAGGGGTTAATGGTGTGTGTTTGAGTAGAGCAGTAGGAGGGGATAATGGTGTGTTTGAGTAGAGCAGTAGGAGGGGTTAATGGTGTGTGTTTGAGTAGAGCAGTAGGAGGGGATAATGGTGTGTGTTTGAGTATAGCAGTGGGAGGAGTTAATGGTGTGTGTTTGAGTAAAGCAGTGGGAGGAGTTAATGGTGTGTGTTTGAGTAGAGCAGTAGGAGGGGATAATGGTGTGTGTTTGAGTAAAGCAGTGGGAGGAGTTAATGGTGTGTGTTTGAGTAGAGCAGTAGGAGGGGATAATGGTGTGTGTTTGAGTATAGCAGTGGGAGGGGTTAATGGTGTGTGTTTGAGTAGAGCAGTAGGAGGGGATAATGGTGTGTGTTTGAGTATAGCAGTGGGAGGGGTTAATGGTGTGTGTTTGAGTAGAGCAGTAGGAGGGGATAATGGTGTGTTTGAGTAGAGCAGTAGGAGGGGTTAATGGTGTGTGTTTGAGTATAGCAGTGGGAGGGGTTAATGGTGTGTGTTTGAGTAGAGCAGTAGGAGGGGTTAATGGTGTGTGTTTGAGTAAAGCAGTGGGAGGAGTTAATGGTGTGTGTTTGAGTAGAGCAGTAGGAGGGGTTAATGGTGTGTGTTTGAGTAAAGCAGTAGGAGGGGTTAATGGTGTGTGTTTGAGTATAGCAGTAGGAGGGGTTAATGGTGTGTGTTTGAGTAAAGCAGTGGGAGGGGTTAATGGTGTGTGTTTGAGTATAGCAGTAGGAGGGGTTAATGGTGTGTGTTTGAGTAAAGCAGTAGGAGGGGTTAATGGTGTGTGTTTGAGTATAGCAGTGGGAGGGGTTAATGGTGTGTGTTTGAGTAAAGCAGGGGGAGGGGTTAATGGTGTGTGTTTGAGTAAAGCAGTGGGAGGAGTTAATGGTGTGTGTTTGAGTATAGCAGTGGGAGGGGTTAATGGTGTGTGTTTGAGTAAAGCAGGGGGAGGGGTTAATGGTGTGTGTTTGAGTAAAGCAGTGGGAGGAGTTAATGGTGTGTGTTTGAGTACAGCAGTAGGAGGGGTTAATGGTGTGTGTTTGAGTAAAGCAGTGGGAGGGGTTAATGGTGTGTGTTTGAGTAGAGCAGTAGGAGGGGTTAATGGTGTGTGTTTGAGTAAAGCAGTGGGAGGGGTTAATGGTGTGTGTTTGAGTAGAGCAGTAGGAGGGGTTAATGGTGTGTGTTTGAGTAAAGCAGTGGGAGGGGTTAATGGTGTGTGTTTGAGTAGAGCAGTAGGAGGGGTTAATCTTGTGTGTTTGAGTAAAGCAGTGGGAGGAGATAATGGTGTGTGTTTGAGTAAAGCAGTGGGAGGAGTTAATGGTGTGTGTTTGAGTATAGCAGTGGGAGGGGTTAATGGTGTGTGTTTGAGTAAAGCAGTGGGAGGAGTTAATGGTGTGTGTTTGAGTAGAGCAGTAGGAGGGGTTAATGGTGTGTGTTTGAGTATAGCAGTGGGAGGAGGTAATGGTGTGTGTTTGAGTAGAGCAGTAGGAGGGGTTAATGGTGTGTGTTTGAGTAAAGCAGTGGGAGGGGTTAATGGTGTGTGTTTGAGTAAAGCAGTGGGAGGGGTTAATGGTGTGTGTTTCACTAGAGTAGTAAGAGGGGTTAATGGTGTGTGTTTGAGTATAGCAGTAGGAGGGGTTAATGGTGTGTGTTTGAGTATAGCAGTAGGAGGGGTTAATGGTGTGTGTTTGAGTAAAGCAGTGGGAGGGGTTAATGGTGTGTGTTTGAGTATAGCAGTAGGAGGGGTTAATGGTGTGTGTTTGAGTAAAGCAGTGGGAGGGGTTAATGGTGTGTGTTTGAGTAGAGCAGTAGGAGGGGTTAATGGTGTGTGTTTGAGTAAAGCAGTGGGAGGAGTTAATGGTGTGTGTTTGAGTATAGCAGTAGGAGGGGTTAATGGTGTGTGTTTGAGTAAAGCAGTGGGAGGGGTTAATGGTGTGTGTTTGAGTAGAGCAGTAGGAGGGGTTAATGGTGTGTGTTTGAGTAAAGCAGTGGGAGGGGTTAATGGTGTGTGTTTGAGTAAAGCAGTGGGAGGGGTTAATGGTGTGTGTTTGAGTAAAGCAGTGGGAGGAGTTAATGGTGTGTGTTTGAGTAGAGCAGTAGGAGGGGTTAATGGTGTGTGTTTGAGTAAAGCAGTGGGAGGGGTTAATGGTGTGTGTTTGAGTAAAGCAGGGTGAGGGGTTAATGGTGTGTGTTTGAGTAAAGCAGGGGGAGGAGTTAATGGTGTGTGTTTGAGTAGAGCAGTGGGAGGAGTTAATGGTGTGTGTTTGAGTAAAGCAGTGGGAGGGGTTAATGCTGTGTGTTTGAGTATAGCAGTAGGAGGGGTTAATGGTGTGTGTTTGAGTAAAGCAGTGGGAGGAGTTAATGGTGTGTGTTTGATTAGAGCAGTAGGAGGGGTTAATGGTGTGTGTTTGAGTATAGCAGTGGGAGGAGTTAATGGTGTGTGTTTGAGTAGAGCAGTAGGAGAGGTTAATGGTGTGTGTCCTAGATTACTTCGCTCTCAAAATGCTGGCTATTTGAAAATTCCTATTATATCTAAAATTACAATGGGTGGCAGAGCCTTCTCTTACAGAGCCCCTTTTTTATGGAATAATCTTCCCATGTATGTACGGGTTGCAGACACACTTTCTGTCTTTAAGTGTAGGCTAAAAACGTACCTCTTTAGTCAATCCTATAGTTAAGGATGTCGGGGGGGGGGGGGCTAACCTTCTCTTTTCCTCTCTCACCCTGAGCTGCAGATTACTCCGGCCCGTCCCCCTCTCACCCTGAGTTTGCAGACTACTCCAGTTATGCCCCTCACCCTGAGTTTGCAGACTGCTTCGGACCCGTCCCTCCTTTGGTTTATCCTCCCGACTTCACGCAACCGGAGTCCCAGATGCATCATCCCGCCCCCTTTGAACTGATGATTGAACTGATTATTGAATTGACTATTACCATTCAGTCCACCTTTAGTCTAAACCGGGCCGGCCAGCGAAGGATGGGCACCCCCTCTCTAGCCAGGTTCCTTCCGAGATTTCTTCCCACTGGGGAGTTTTTTCTCGCCACTGCTCAGTGTTTTTTTCTCCCCTACCGGGGAGTTTTTTACCTCATTTTGCTGGTTGGGGGCTAAGGCCTGGTTTTTTTGCTCAATTTTCCTTCTGTTTCCCTGTGCAGCGTCTTTGTGACAGTTCTCTGTAAAAAGCGCTATACAAATAAAATTGAATTGAATTGAATTGTTTGAGTAAAGCAGTGGGAGGAGTTAATGGTGTGTGTTTGAGTAAAGCAGTGGGAGGGGTTAATGGTGTGTATTTGAGTAGAGCAGTAGGAGGGGTTAATGGTGTGTGTTTGAGTAAAGCAGTGGGAGGGGTTAATGGTGTGTGTTTGAGTAGAGCAGTAGGAGGGGTTAATGGTGTGTGTTTGAGTATAGCAGTGGGAGGGGTTAATGGTGTGTGTTTGAGTAGAGCAGTAGGAGGGGTTAATGGTGTGTGTTTGAGTAGAGTAGTAGGAGGGGTTAATGGTGTGTGTTTGAGTATAGCAGTGGGAGGAGTTAATGGTGTGTGTTTGAGTATAGCAGTAGGAGGGGATAATGGTGTGTGTTTGAGTATAGCAGTGGGAGGAGTTAATGGTGTGTGTTTGAGTAGAGCAGTAGGAGGGGTTAATGGTGTGTGTTTGAGTAGAGCAGTGGGAGGGGTTAATGGTGTGTGTTTGAGTAGAGCAGTGGGAGGGGTTAATGGTGTGTGTTTGAGTAAAGCAGTGGGAGGGGTTAATGGTGTGTGTTTGAGTAGAGCAGTAGGAGGGGTTAATGGTGTGTGTTTGAGTAGAGCAGTAGGAGGGGTTAATGGTGTGTGTTTGAGTATAGCAGTAGGAGGGGTTAATGGTGTGTGTTTGAGTAGAGCAGTAGGAGGGGTTAATGGTGTGTGTTTGAGTAGAGCAGTGGGAGGGGTTAATGGTGTGTGTTTGAGTAAAGCAGTAGGAGGGGATAATGGTGTGTGTTTGAGTATAGCAGTAGGAGGGGTTAATGGTGTGTGTTTGAGTAGAGCAGTAGGAGGGGTTAATGGTGTGTGTTTGAGTAGAGCAGTGGGAGGGGTTAATGGTGTGTGTTTGAGTAGAGCAGTGGGAGGGGTTAATGGTGTGTGTTTGAGTAAAGCAGTGGGAGGGGTTAATGGTGTGTGTTTGAGTAGAGCAGTAGGAGGGGTTAATGGTGTGTGTTTGAGTAGAGCAGTGGGAGGGGTTAATGGTGTGTGTTTGAGTAAAGCAGTGGGAGGGGTTAATGGTGTGTGTTTGAGTATAGCAGTAGGAGGGGTTAATGGTGTGTGTTTGAGTAGAGCAGTAGGAGGGGTTAATGGTGTGTGTTTGAGTAAAGCAGTGGGAGGAGTTAATGGTGTGTGTTTGAGTAGAGCAGTAGGAGGGGTTAATGGTGTGTGTTTGAGTATAGCAGTGGGAGGAGTTAATGGTGTGTGTTTGAGTATAGCAGTAGGAGGGGTTAATGGTGTGTGTTTGAGTAAAGCAGTGGGAGGGGTTAATGGTGTGTGTTTGAGTAGAGCAGTAGGAGGGGTTAATGGTGTGTGTTTGAGTATAGCAGTGGGAGGAGTTAATGGTGTGTGTTTGAGTAAAGCAGTGGGAGGAGTTAATGGTGTGTGTTTGAGTAGAGCAGTAGGAGGGGATAATGGTGTGTGTTTGAGTATAGCAGTGGGAGGAGGTAATGGTGTGTGTTTGAGTAGAGCAGTAGGAGGGGTTAATGGTGTGTGTTTGAGTAAAGCAGTGGGAGGAGTTAATGGTGTGTGTTTGAGTATAGCAGTAGGAGGGGTTAATGGTGTGTGTTTGAGTATAGCAGTGGGAGGAGTTAATGGTGTGTGTTTGATTAGAGTAGTAGGAGGGGTTAATGGTGTGTGTTTGAGTAAAGCAGTGGGAGGGGTTAATGGTGTGTGTTTGAGTAGAGCAGTGGGAGGGGTTAATGGTGTGTGTTTGAGTATAGCAGTGGGAGGGGTTAATGGTGTGTGTTTGAGTAGAGCCGTAGGAGGGGTTAATGGTGTGTGTTTGAGTAAAGCAGTGGGAGGAGATAATGGTGTGTGTTTGAGTAAAGCAGTGGGAGGAGTTAATGGTGTGTGTTTGAGTAAAGCAGTGGGAGGAGTTAATGGTGTGTGTTTGAGTAGAGCAGTAGGAGGGGTTAATGGTGTGTGTTTGAGTATAGCAGTGGGAGGGGTTAATGGTGTGTGTTTCACTAGAGTAGTAAGAGGGGTTAATGGTGTGTGTTTGAGTAAAGCAGTGGGAGGGGTTAATGGTGTGTGTTTGAGTAAAGCAGTGGGAGGGGTTAATGGTGTGTGTTTGAGTATAGCAGTGGGAGGGGTTAATGGTGTGTGTTTGAGTAGAGCCGTAGGAGGGGTTAATGGTGTGTGTTTGAGTAAAGCAGTGGGAGGAGATAATGGTGTGTGTTTGAGTAAAGCAGTGGGAGGGGTTAATGGTGTGTGTTTGAGTAAAGCAGTGGGAGGAGTTAATGGTGTGTGTTTGAGTAGAGCAGTAGGAGGGGTTAATGGTGTGTGTTTGAGTATAGCAGTGGGAGGAGGTAATGGTGTGTGTTTGAGTAGAGCAGTAGGAGGGGTTAATGGTGTGTGTTTGAGTAAAGCAGTGGGAGGGGTTAATGGTGTGTGTTTGAGTAAAGCAGTGGGAGGGGTTAATGGTGTGTGTTTCACTAGAGTAGTAAGAGGGGTTAATGGTGTGTGTTTGAGTATAGCAGTGGGAGGGGTTAATGGTGTGTGTTTGAGTAAAGCAGTAGGAGGGGTTAATGGTGTGTGTTTGAGTACAGCAGTAGGAGGGGTTAATGGTGTGTGTTTGAGTAAAGCAGTGGGAGGGGTTAATGGTGTGTGTTTGAGTATAGCAGTAGGAGGGGTTAATGGTGTGTGTTTGAGTAAAGCAGTGGGAGGGGTTAATGGTGTGTGTTTGAGTAGAGCAGTAGGAGGGGTTAATGGTGTGTGTTTGAGTAAAGCAGTGGGAGGAGTTAATGGTGTGTGTTTGAGTAGAGCAGTAGGAGGGGTTAATGGTGTGTGTTTGAGTATAGCAGTGGGAGGGGTTAATGGTGTGTGTTTGAGTAGAGCAGTAGGAGGGGTTAATGGTGTGTGTTTGAGTAAAGCAGTGGGAGGGGTTAATGGTGTGTGTTTGAGTAGAGCAGTAGGAGGGGTTAATGGTGTGTGTTTGAGTAAAGCAGTGGGAGGGGTTAATGGTGTGTGTTTGAGTAGAGCAGTAGGAGGGGTTAATGGTTTGTGTTTGAGTAAAGCAGTGGGAGGAGTTAATGGTGTGTGTTTGAGTAAAGCAGTGGGAGGAGTTAATGGTGTGTGTTTGAGTATAGCAGTGGGAGGAGTTAATGGTGTGTGTTTGAGTAAAGCAGTGGGAGGAGTTAATGGTGTGTGTTTGAGTAGAGCAGTAGGAGGGGTTAATGGTGTGTGTTTGAGTATAGCAGTGGGAGGAGGTAATGGTGTGTGTTTGAGTAGAGCAGTAGGAGGGGTTAATGGTGTGTGTTTGAGTAAAGCAGTGGGAGGGGTTAATGGTGTGTGTTTGACTAGAGTAGTAGGAGGGGTTAATGGTGTGTGTTTGAGTATAGCAGTAGGAGGGGTTAATGGTGTGTGTTTGAGTATAGCAGTAGGAGGGGTTAATGGTGTGTGTTTGAGTAAAGCAGTGGGAGGGGTTAATGGTGTGTGTTTGAGTATAGCAGTAGGAGGGGTTAATGGTGTGTGTTTGAGTAAAGCAGTGGGAGGGGTTAATGGTGTGTGTTTGAGTAGAGCAGTAGGAGGGGTTAATGGTGTGTGTTTGAGTAAAGCAGTGGGAGGAGTTAATGGTGTGTGTTTGAGTAGAGCAGTAGGAGGGGTTAATGGTGTGTGTTTGAGTATAGCAGTGGGAGGGGTTAATGGTGTGTGTTTGAGTAGAGCAGTAGGAGGGGTTAATGGTGTGTGGTTGAGTAAAGCAGTGGGAGGGGTTAATGGTGTGTGTTTGAGTAGAGCAGTAGGAGGGGTTAATGGTGTGTGTTTGAGTATAGCAGTGGGAGGAGTTAATGGTGTGTGTTTGATTAGAGCAGTAGGAGGGGTTAATGGTGTGTGTTTGAGTAAAGCAGTGGGAGGGGTTAATGGTGTGTGTTTGAGTAGAGCAGTAGGAGGGGTTAATGGTGTGTGTTTGAGTAAAGCAGTGGGAGGGGTTAATGGTGTGTGTTTGAGTAGAGCAGTAGGAGGGGTTAATGGTGTGTGTTTGAGTAAAGCAGTGGGAGGGGTTAATGGTGTGTGTTTGAGTAGAGCAGTGGGAGGGGTTAATGTTGTGTGTTTGAGTAAAGCAGTGGGAGGGGTTAATGGTGTGTGTTTGAGTAAAGCAGTGGGAGGGGTTAATGGTGTGTGTTTGAGTAGAGCAGTAGGAGGGGTTAATGGTGTGTGTTTGAGTAAAGCAGTGGGAGGGGTTAATGGTGTGTGTTTGAGTAGAGCAGTAGGAGGGGTTAATGGTGTGTGTTTCAGTAAAGCAGTGGGAGGGGTTAATGGTGTGTGTTTGAGTAGAGCAGTAGGAGGGGTTAATGGTGTGTGTTTGAGTATAGCAGTGGGAGGAGGTAATGGTGTGTGTTTGAGTAGAGCAGTAGGAGGGGTTAATGGTGTGTGTTTGAGTAAAGCAGTGGGAGGGGTTAATGGTGTGTGTTTGAGTAAAGCAGTGGGAGGGGTTAATGGTGTGTGTTTCACTAGAGTAGTAAGAGGGGTTAATGGTGTGTGTTTGAGTATAGCAGTAGGAGGGGTTAATGGTGTGTGTTTGAGTACAGCAGTAGGAGGGGTTAATGGTGTGTGTTTGAGTAAAGCAGTGGGAGGGGTTAATGGTGTGTGTTTGAGTATAGCAGTAGGAGGGGTTAATGGTGTGTGTTTGAGTAAAGCAGTGGGAGGGGTTAATGGTGTGTGTTTGAGTAGAGCAGTAGGAGGGGTTAATGGTGTGTGTTTGAGTAAAGCAGTGGGAGGAGTTAATGGTGTGTGTTTGAGTAGAGCAGTAGGAGGGGTTAATGGTGTGTGTTTGAGTATAGCAGTGGGAGGGGTTAATGGTGTGTGTTTGAGTAGAGCAGTAGGAGGGGTTAATGGTGTGTGTTTGAGTAAAGCAGTGGGAGGGGTTAATGGTGTGTGTTTGAGTAGAGCAGTAGGAGGGGTTAATGGTGTGTGTTTGAGTAAAGCAGTGGGAGGGGTTAATGGTGTGTGTTTGAGTAGAGCAGTAGGAGGGGTTAATGGTTTGTGTTTGAGTAAAGCAGTGGGAGGAGTTAATGGTGTGTGTTTGAGTAAAGCAGTGGGAGGAGTTAATGGTGTGTGTTTGAGTATAGCAGTGGGAGGAGTTAATGGTGTGTGTTTGAGTAAAGCAGTGGGAGGAGTTAATGGTGTGTGTTTGAGTAGAGCAGTAGGAGGGGTTAATGGTGTGTGTTTGAGTATAGCAGTGGGAGGAGGTAATGGTGTGTGTTTGAGTAGAGCAGTAGGAGGGGTTAATGGTGTGTGTTTGAGTAAAGCAGTGGGAGGGGTTAATGGTGTGTGTTTGACTAGAGTAGTAGGAGGGGTTAATGGTGTGTGTTTGAGTATAGCAGTAGGAGGGGTTAATGGTGTGTGTTTGAGTATAGCAGTAGGAGGGGTTAATGGTGTGTGTTTGAGTAAAGCAGTGGGAGGGGTTAATGGTGTGTGTTTGAGTATAGCAGTAGGAGGGGTTAATGGTGTGTGTTTGAGTAAAGCAGTGGGAGGGGTTAATGGTGTGTGTTTGAGTAAAGCAGTGGGAGGGGTTAATGGTGTGTGTTTGAGTAAAGCAGTGGGAGGAGTTAATGGTGTGTGTTTGAGTAGAGCAGTAGGAGGGGTTAATGGTGTGTGTTTGAGTATAGCAGTGGGAGGGGTTAATGGTGTGTGTTTGAGTAGAGCAGTAGGAGGGGTTAATGGTGTGTGGTTGAGTAAAGCAGTGGGAGGGGTTAATGGTGTGTGTTTGAGTAGAGCAGTAGGAGGGGTTAATGGTGTGTGTTTGAGTATAGCAGTGGGAGGGGTTAATGGTGTGTGTTTGAGTATAGCAGTGGGAGGGGTTAATGGTGTGTGTTTGAGTAGAGCAGTAGGAGGGGTTAATGGTGTGTGTTTGAGTAAAGCAGTGGGAGGAGTTAATGGTGTGTGTTTGAGTAGAGCAGTAGGAGGGGTTAATGGTGTGTGTTTGAGTATAGCAGTGGGAGGAGTTAATGGTGTGTGTTTGATTAGAGCAGTAGGAGGGGTTAATGGTGTGTGTTTGAGTAAAGCAGTGGGAGGGGTTAATGGTGTGTGTTTGAGTAGAGCAGTAGGAGGGGTTAATGGTGTGTGTTTGAGTAAAGCAGTGGGAGGGGTTAATGGTGTGTGTTTGAGTAGAGCAGTAGGAGGGGTTAATGGTGTGTGTTTGAGTAAAGCAGTGGGAGGGGTTAATGGTGTGTGTTTGAGTAGAGCAGTGGGAGGGGTTAATGTTGTGTGTTTGAGTAAAGCAGTGGGAGGGGTTAATGGTGTGTGTTTGAGTAAAGCAGTGGGAGGGGTTAATGGTGTGTGTTTGAGTAGAGCAGTAGGAGGGGTTAATGGTGTGTGTTTGAGTAAAGCAGTGGGAGGGGTTAATGGTGTGTGTTTGAGTAGAGCAGTAGGAGGGGTTAATGGTGTGTGTTTCAGTAAAGCAGTGGGAGGGGTTAATGGTGTGTGTTTGAGTAGAGCAGTAGGAGGGGTTAATGGTGTGTGTTTGAGTAAAGCAGTGGGAGGGGTTAATGGTGTGTGTTTGAGTAGAGCAGTAGGAGGGGTTAATGGTGTGTGTTTGAGTAGAGCAGTGGGAGGGGTTAATGGTGTGTGTTTGAGTAAAGCAGTGGGAGGGGTTAATGTTGTGTGTTTGAGTAAAGCAGTGGGAGGGGTTAATGGTGTGTGTTTGAGTAAAGCAGTGGGAGGGGTTAATGTTGTGTGTTTGAGTATAGCAGTAGGAGGGGTTAATGTTGTGTGTTTGAGTAAAGCAGTGGGAGGGGTTAATGGTGTGTGTTTGAGTAAAGCAGTGGGAGGGGTTAATGGTGTGTGTTTGAGTATAGCAGTAGGAGGGGTTAATGGTGTGTGTTTGAGTATAGCAGTAGGAGGGGTTAATGGTGTGTGTTTGAGTAAAGCAGTGGGAGGGGTTAATGGTGTGTGTTTGAGTAGAGCAGTGGAAGGAGTTAATGGTGTGTGTTTGAGTAGAGCAGTGGAAGGAGTTAATGGTGTGTGTTAGCTGATGATATACATTCATTGCACTTGTTTGCTTGCATTATGCATGCACCTCAACATGACATTATCAGATTAGACATAAAAAACAGAGCGACATTCCCACAATTACAATCATGAGACAAAAAAGATTACTGAATTCCACAGGCCCAAAGAGCAGAGACTAAGATACTATACAAACAAGATAGCTACTCAGTGGCACTACAATCATAACAGAACCGTCACATTGACCAGCATAAAACAGCACACTGAAGTAGATGTAGGCTATCACTAAATGAGAAAATTCTGAAGTGCCAACTCTTACACAAAGAACACCCTGTTTCCTGGCTACCTACCCAAAACCTTACTAATGCCTACTTGTCTTCATTGAGGCGTGCCGGGCACGAGGCCACTTTAAACGCTGAACTCAAAAACCTTTGGCCTACAAGACTGAGACCAAAAGCCTGTAAGTGCGTACCCCCCACCAGGGACTTAATCCCCACCCAGGATTACCTCAAAATAAAAAAGGCAAAATAATAAAGTAGTGGGCCGACGGAAAACCAAACAACGATCAACTGGCCCACTCGGCGCCTACCTACCAGGGTTGCACAAAACAAAAAACACCAAGGAACATATCCAAGACACTAACCTTAACCAGTACACCACAAAACAAAATTGGCTAAACACAAGCTAGCCAACAAGTGTCGCTAATTTCCCATCAAGACTCACGTGAGTCGAAGCAAACGATTTAGCACACGAAACAATCATAACAGCGCCCTCTTGTGGCGACACAGGGACATAACAGCAGCGTGTGCTGGTCTGGATTCCAGCCATCTCATTCCCCATCTCAGCATCTCAATAATCTCTAACTAAGTCAGGGGTGTCAAACTCCAGTCCTGGAAGGCCGCAGTGTCTACAGGTATTTGTGGTTTCCTTTCAAACAGCAGCTAATTAAAAGATAACTATTACACTCTAGATCACTTTTTATTTTATTTTTTTTAGCTGTAAACATGTTTGTACGCCTACCTCATATGCCTAACTTATTCATCCATTCCGTTATTTCAACAATTCTGTAATAATATTGTACATCATAAGAAACTGGTAAAAAAAACGTCTTTGTGCTACCCTCTTACAGTTGAAATTTCCTTTCTGCTCCCCACACTGCCCCCGCCCCACTCGTGATGTCAGAGTACCTCTTTGGAGGTAGCCTACCTCTACGTCATATGGATAATTGTTGAGGCCCATAACGGAAATACCCGGCACTTGATTCGTTAGACGCACTACGGCCCTTTGGTTTTGGCCATAGAGCGTATATAGGAGCTGGAGAGGGTGGGAGGGGCCAGTCAGTAGAGTGTATATAGGAGATGGAGAGGGTGGGAGGGGCCAGTCAGTAGAGTGTATATAGGAGCTGGAGAGGGTGGGAGGGGCCAGTCAGTAGAGCGTATATAGGAGCTGGAGAGGGTGGGAGGGGCCAGTCAGTAGAGTGTATATAGGAGCTGGAGAGGGTGGGAGGGGCCAGTCAGTAGAGCGTATATAGGAGCTGGAGAGGGTGGGAGGGGCCAGGCAGTGAGGCACCTGGAAGTATGCTTGCTGAGCGCAAAAGCTTTCTGCCCATCGAAATCAATGGAGAAAACCAAGCTGATTTCACAACCAAAGAAAACCTAATCGGCCATCTTTTTGTGATCATAGCATTCATAATGTGTACCAGTTTATGAAACAATGATTGTTTTAGCCCAGAAGTGTTGTCGAATTAATTATTAAAATGACATTTTCCTAAAAATGTTAAATATTTTCATAATCTTTTCATATGAAACGTGTCGACCATTAATCAAGTTTAAAAATATCATCGTTTAATTTTGCCTTCAAAGGTCTGATATTTCGCATTGATTTTAATGAATCTTCTGCGCTCAGCACAGAGATATGGTAAGCTGAACAGTTCAAAAACCAATGCAAACTAGACACCGTAAATCCAGTTGCTCTGCGCTACCCAGTTTTTAAGCGAGATACCCAGTGGACATCTCCACATATCCAGTTGGGTAGCACGAGCGATCCAACTGGGTAGCTCTACGCTATCCAAATGGATCACGCTGGATGTTGAACTGGATAGTGCCGCGCTTTCCAGCTGGATATCTCTCTAGAATTAGTCTACAGGATATGTGTATGTTCATTTGGCAGTGTTTATGAATTGTTATCTTGTCCAATCAGCGACATCAAATTGGGTATCTCCAAGCTATCCAACTGGGTGGCGCACGCTGTCCAACTGGATATACGGTGTCTAGTTTGCGTAGGCTTTTGATCTGTTCAGCTTACCATACGGCCTACCATAGAAACACACGCAGTACCGGCTTACTGAGGGCGGGCTCGCCTGTCTAGTTAATATGCATGTCTATGGTTTCGGCTCCACATTTTTAAACCGGTGTAACTGCGAAGATTGCTAACCCTAACCCTAACCCTATTTCCGCTTCTATCGACATTGTGATGTATTGACCCCTTATGGGATACAACGCTATGGGTGGATTCCAATTGCTTATTTTATCCATTCTCTTCTCCTTGGTCCTCACTTGACCTGGAAATCAATAGGTTCGCCATCTTTAAGGACATTCCAAACCGCTAAATGCTCCTCGGAGGAGCAAGGAGTGGGGAACAAGCTAGCTCCCGGAAGGTGCTACAGTGAGGAAGCACAAGTGTAGCCTTTGCGGACGTCTTTTCTCGGAAGGCGTGACGTGTATAAATTATCCACCACTCTTCACATCTGCCATGTCGCAGGCACACCCCTACACAAATGCAATTTTACCGTTCCTTTCCATTTATTATAAAGCGCTAATCCATAATGACACTCATTCTTTAAAACTAACAAAAGCTATTATTCATGAAAAAATAAGGTAATAAGCATTATAGTTAAGCACGTGAGCATAATATGATGCTGGCGCTTGATTGAGCAAGGACATTCCATTTGCCTAATGCATGTTGCCTCGATTCCTCCATCCTCTTATCTGATCCTTGCATCCTTTCCTCGCGTCCTCCGTTGGCCGGAGCGAAGGAGCGAGGAAAGGACGCAAGGATAGGATGCAAGGAGTGAAAATAAGAGATTGGAATGAACCGTTAGAAAGCTGCAGGCATTTCCCTGCACCCTCAGTATCCCATGATGCACTGCAGTTTCCCAGCCCTGATGAGGAAGTGGACGGGTTGGATGAAGGAGCAGATCACACAGACAGAGAAGCAGACGCTGTACACCATGTAAAACAAGTTGAAAGAGATGTGACCTTGCAGGGAGATGGCCACCATCATTGGGAGGTAGTTAATCAAGTAATATACCAGGCTGACCACAATGATCTTGAAAGCCCTCCTCTTGCCTAGCTGAGGCTCCGCCTCCTTCTGCTGCCCCGCCCCCCTCAGCTGCCCCTCCCCCGGCCCAGGGCGCTTCAGCGCCTCCAGCACAGCCAGGCAGCAGAAGGACTTTACACTGAGGAGGATCACCATGTAAACCAGGTCTGCATAATTAAAGACATCAAAAGGCAAAAAGATACAGGCTAAGCAGCTCCCAAAAATAATCATCCAGACGACACCCAAGCACCCTAACCTGTACCTCAGGGGCTTGTACCTGAGGAAGGTGATGGGATGGAGCACGGCCAGGTAACGCTCTACGCAGATGCAGCATTGGAACAGGGGGCGGCCAAAGAAGATAAGGCCATTGAAGAACAACACAGCAGACAAAATGATTCCAGTCCAGGTAAACAAATTAAGAACAGCTAGAGGAATCTGCAGGCAATATGCCACCTCTAACACAGCCAGGTTGAGGGTGAAGATCTCTGAAGACAGCATATCTCTCGGCCCCCTCATGATCAACCACAGAACCCAGCTGTTGGTTGGCAAGCCTACCAAGATGTTGATTAGAAAAGCACAACAGAATATATAGGACAACTCTGGCCACCAGGTGGTGAGGTTGTACCACTCTACAGCAGAGCTGGATCCGTTTCCCGAGGAGCTGTTCATCGTTTGGACAGGTATAAACCTGAGGGGAAAATAAGCGTAATTTCTAAAATGCCAGGACCTAGAAATACAGCCTAAGCATTAGCCTTTTTCTGATGCCCAACACCTTTCTCAGTGCAAATAATCAGAGGTGGAAAATCCAGGTTCAGTAATGAGAAAATCCTCCCCAGTTTTTTGTGTTTACAGTTTTTTACAATCACTTTGGCACTCATTTCAGAACAAAATGCCCATTTTTCAAAACTCTAAACACCTTTTTCAATTGCATGAATACAATACACATAAACCTAAAATAATTTGTTCACTGAACCAAATCATTTGTTCACAATGACACAACTTACCATCAAAGTATTAGCATTTCAAAATGCAATACACACATTACATATGATGTGACTGTCTTTTCATTTCATTACAATGCATCTAACTATCAATTAATCCAACTGCTCAAAATGATAAGTAACTGTAGCATTACTAATAATGTATAGGTTTATGGAAACTGATTACTGTAGCAAGATTCAATGTTTAGATCATGAATGTTTTTGTATAAAGAAATCTATTGACACCAATTACTTTGGAACATGAACCAATTTTACTACATTATCTTTGAAATGTGTCATCATCATCCTTTATCAGATACTGTTCCTATGGTCCCACTGTTCCAGGCAATGGCTGTTCCTAGGGTCTCACTGTTCCAGGCAATGGTATATGGTAGAGGACAAGGCCACGGACCAAGACAGTGATGGCAACAGCAAAGAGTGTCCAAAGAAATCCGAACAATAGTTGTAGACCTTGTCATAAATTGTGGCATGACAATGACAACAGCTACAATGATTCAGAGAAACCTCAGGAGATGGCCTCGATCATCAGAACTTTCCACCATGAGAACCGGTAAGTCTTCACATTGCACTATGCATTACTCTCAATTGTCAAATTACTGTATAATGCATGCCATTGCATACCACACAGTAGTTGTTGTGACTGAATGTATTCTTTGTTTTCCCTGAGAGAACTGATGTACGCCTGAACAAAATTCAACGGCACATCATTGACAATGACGACATGTTCAACAAGGTGGAGACCATAAGTCTGAAAACTATTGCATGCATTCTGAAAAGGCATCAGGTGTCTCTAAAAGAGATGGTGCCTTTTGAAAGTAATGCAAATAGAGTGAAGCAACTGCGTACTGAGTATGTTCAGTTTCAAGATTCCTGTTGTCAAAGATTCAAGTTTGATCTACATTATTCTGTTGGGTAATTTTCTTTCAATTTCTTTTTAGAGGGTGATGGAGCTGGATGCTGTAGAGAACCACCACAAATTCCTCTTTGTGGACGAGGCAGGCAACCTAGCCAGAGGTCGGAACTGTTATTACAGTATTTTTTGATTTTCACTGCAGTTGAGGACTTTTTTTTCACTTTGTAGCTATAATTACTGTATTTATTTGTTGCTATTATTCAAAGAAACCTATGTTGTAATTGTATTTTTAAAAATAAATTCAGATTTTTTTCAATGATTCCACTCTGTTCTACTATTCCCTTTATTTAGAACCACAAAATGAACCATATTGAAACATGGATCAAGTATTTTTTACTGCAATATTAAAGGATTGTAAAAACAACTAAAAAGTGAAGCTATCGGTATCTTGTGTTTGGGTGATCTAAGCTAATGTTTCTTTCGTATTTCATGATAAATTAGTTACTTGAACCAATGATTCTGAAGTGCAAGATTACTTCAAAGATATGAATGCACAATGCAAGGTTTTTAACATGGGACAGGCTGTGTTACAAGTGCTGACCGTTTTGAGTTTTGTGTCTAAGGTTTTGAAAATTGAGCACAAACTTGTGAGATTAGCGCCAAAGTGATTGTAAAAAACTGTAATCACCTGGAATTGCTCATTAACACAATTATTCGGCCAGGAAGTAGAACTAATGAGTGAAATCAGCTGCTGAGTTAATGGGTGGAAGAAACTAATGGCAGGACTTTTACTTTATGACCCCTGGACTTTCCACCGCTAATAATAATAATTCCTGGAGGAAGGAATTTATGCAAATCAGCTGGGGAAAAATATTAAAGTTTCAATGTAGATAAATATTTGGAGAAGAAAGCATGGAGGAATATTACATTATTAATAAATAATAATTAATAAAGCAACATCTAGACATATGTTTATACACAACAATCCTTTTACTTCACAGTAAAATAAATCAGTAATTATGCTAAATGCATTATGTTTTGTTTTAGTAAGAAATTAAAATCTGTCAGTATAAGTTATCTCTGAGACAGTGAAAGCATAGGCCAGTCCTCACTCAGACATAAACACAAATCTACAATCCCACAAACACATTTACTTCTGTGACAAACACAACTACCCCGTTTCAACCATTTTAACTTTTAGATTCACTTCATGAATACATAATCATACGGTAAAAAGACAGACAGAGTGGTTGAAAGATAGACACCTAAATGAAGAGATTGATTAATAGACTGGACAGAGATGGAGGGATGAAGTATCACACAGACCTTGACTGAAGCAGTGTTTCCAGTGTATAAGCTGCAGTCCAGTGTATCATCAGCAACAGAGGGATCACACAGAAATATGCCACCCTGTCAAAGCTCCACCCTGCAGGGTTTATATTACACTACACAGTATAATGGGCCATTTATCATTATTACTGAAGACAGATGCTTTGCACATCAATGCCAGGGAAGAATGACACAGATGTTGTATTACTGTCATTTAAGACAAAAAACACAGCCAGCTTAAGGCTGAAGATTTCTGTAGACAACATTCTTCTACTTTATTGTGGATTCACTATAGAATAGAATACAATAGCTTTATTTTTCCAAGGGAAACCTTCAGGTGAAGTAGCTTGCACACAAAAAATGTTATTTACATGTTACATTAAAGGGGAATTACACCGGAAAAATTATGTTTGATTTGTAGAAAAGAAGCTCTCCTCCTGATTAAAATGAGCTCTCAGCAAACTTTCTACCTGTAGTGAGAGCAGAGATATAGCCCCAAACTACTGCACATGTACCAGGTACCTGCTTTACTGTAAACTAAATTGGCCAAGAGCGCTAACAGTTTATGGGCGGTGTCAGACAACGGCAGTCACACTGAATAACGTTATGACTGGAGCGGAGGGGCTGGGCATTTTACTGCTAATCCTGCGCAAAGATCGGAGGCCCGATCTAGCCTAGCCAGAAGGTACAAATCCAGCAGTAGCAAGTATGGCCTGGCCCAGAATCTCCACGTACTGCCCGTAGGTGTATTACCTTCTGCTTTATTCTGGTATGGCCTGGCCCAGAATCTCCACGTAGTGCCTGTAGGTGTATTAACTAATTTTACTGTATGGAATCCTAATACTATGAGGTAGGTCAGCATGAGGTTTGTCATGCCACCCCTGTTGACACACAAACACAGACACACACACACACACACACACACACACATTTAAACCTCTAATACGTAAATTACTTCAAATCAGGAGAGACTAAATTACATTGGGAATACGCCAAATCAGAAAATTAAATAAAACATTAAAATGATGTAATCGATGAGGCTAACAGAAGTTAGCACAGAGCTGTTGAGTGTTCTCCTTGTTTTAAAGGAAAGGGACCTCAATCTTCTTCCCGATGTAGAGATCTCAAACAGATGATTCAGGGATGTGAGGGAAGGACTATGATACATTCTCCTCTCTTGACTGTCCGGTCCTCATAAACTATACATTCTCCTCTCTCCACTGTCCGGTCCTCATGAAGTTGTTTCATGGTTCTTTGTTGTCTCCCTATGATCTTACAGTTTTTTACAATCACTTTGGTGCTCATCTCACACGTTTGTGCTCAATTTTCAAAACCTTAGACCCAACACTCAAAATGGTCAGCACTTGTAACACAGCCTGTCCTATGTTCGAAACCTTGCATTGTGCATTCATATCTTTGAAGTAATCTTGCACTTCAGAATCCTTGGTTCAAATAACTAATTTATCATGAAATACAATAGGAACATTAGTTTAGATCACCCACACACAAGATACCGATAGCTTCACTGTTTAGTTGTTTTTACAATCCTTTAATATTGCAGTAAAAAATACTTGATCCATGTTTCAATATGGTTATTTTTGTGGTTCTAAATAAAGGGAATAGTAGAGCCAGTAGAACAGGGTGGAATCATTGAACAAAATCAGAATTTATTTTAAAAAATACAATTACAACATAGGTTTGTTTGAATCATAGCAACAAATAATACAGTAATTATACACTGCCTGGCCAAAAAAAAAGTCGCACACTCTAATATTTCGTTGGACCACCTTTAGCTTTGATTACGGCGCACATTCGTCGTGGCATTGTTTCGACAACCTTATGCAATGTCACAACATTTATTTCCGTCCAGAGTTGCATTAATTTTTAGCCGAGATCTTGTATTGACGATAGGAGAGTCAAACCACTCCATATAGTCTTCTCTCAATGGGGTTAAGGTCAGTACTCTGGTGGCCAATTCATGCGTGAAAATGATTCCTCGTGCTCCCTGAACCACTCTTTCACAATTTGAGCCTGATGAATCTTGGCATTGTCATCCTGGAATATGCCCATTGATGGGATAACCTGGTTATTCAGTACATTCAGGTACTCAGTGGACTTCATTTTATTGCTGCACAAACGTTGCTGAGCCTAGACCTGACCAGTTGAAGCAACCCCAGATCATAACACCTCCAGAGGCTTGTACAGTGGGCACTATGCATAACGAGCGCAAAGTCGAGTTTTTTTTTTGGCCAGGCAGTGTAGCTACAACGTGAAAAAAAATTCCTCAACTGCAATGAAAAACAAAAAATAACAACAATTCTGACCTCTGGCTAGGTTGAAGTCTGCCTTGTCCACAAAGAGGAATTTGTGGTGGTTCTCTGCACCATCACCCTCTAAAAATAAATTAAAAGAAAATTACCCTACAGAATAATGTCAAAACTTGAGTCTTTAACAACAGGAATCTTGAAACTGAACATACTCAGTACGCAGTTGCTTCACTCTGAAACCAATCATCATTACTATAACAGGTTGTCATTATTGGAAAAGCCAAGAAAACGGCCTGCATACATAGTCAAATCTGAAAACATTGTCTGGAACAGTGGAGCCATAGGAACAGTGTCTGATAAAGGATGATGATGAAATATTTCAAAGATAATGTAGTAAAATTGGTTCATGTTCCAAAGTAATTGGTGTAAATAGATTTCTTTATCCTAAAGCATTCATGATATAAACATGGAATGTTGCTACAGTAATCAGTTTCCATAAACCTATACATTATTAGTAATGCTACAGTTACTTACAGTTGGATTAATTGATAGATGCATTGTAATTAAATGAAAAGACAGTCACATCATATGTAATGGGTGTATTGCATTTTGAAATGATGGTAATGCTTTGATGGTAAGTTGTGTCATTGTGAACTAGCAATTTGGTTTCAGTGAACAAATGATTTTAGGTTTATGTGTATTGCAGTCATGCAATGTTGAAAAATGAGCATTTTCATTATCTGTTTAGAGTTTGGTGTCTACAATTTTGAAAAATGACCTCAAGGTTCGGAAATTAGTGCCAAAGTGATTGTAAACAACTGTATTATCAGCATAATAACTTTTTTACTTAAGCACAAAATACCATTTAGATGCATAATCTATTTTACATGAGACATGGCCCAGAGGGCAGAAAATAAATACAAAAACTATGAAAAAACAGACATGTATGATACACAATAAATACAAACAATACCAATAGTTAAAAACATTGCCTTTTAAATTCTTGATTTAAATTGATTTGTTGAAATGCTGGTCTCATGCCAGAGTGTTTTTAACAACCTGTGATAGACGAGGCAGGTGTGAAAATAACTATATCCCATTTGAATTAATTTCCACTTCAGACGACAGACAATTTGAATAAAATGAAGTCCTAGTGCCCTCCTGCTCAGTACTGCATCATATCCCTGCCCGGAGCAGCACATCTCCCTCATGTTTTCAGCTACTGAATGAGTGTAAATTAAGTGATGTAATGGTTTACGGTATATAGACAAGGCTCACACTGTGCACTGTAATTAAGTGATGTAATGGTTTACGGTATATAGACAAGGCTCACACTGTGCACTGTAATTAAGTGATGTAATGGTTTACGGTATATAGACAAGGCTCACACTGTGCACTGTAATTAAGTGATGTAATGGTTTACGGTATATAGACAAGGCTCACACTGTGCACTGTAATTAAGTGATGTAATGGTTTACAGTATATAGACAAGGCTCACACTGTGCACTGTAATTAAGTGATGTAATGGTTTACAGCATATAGACAAGGCTCACACTGCACAAGTTATTTTGCCAATGAATTTGAAAAGAACATAAATTACTAAGTTTTACTTATCACAGGAAGTAGGTGCTCAGCTTCAGGTTTACTGCTTGGTGAAGCCATATGTTCAAGTGCATATTTCAGGGAGTTATTACTGTCACTGTGCTACGGGATATTTTTCATTGTGCAATTTGTTTATGTATATACACTAGGGTGACCATATATTGGATTTCAAAAAAAGAGGACAGGGTTAGGCGGGCATTATGAACATAATACTAGGCTATTTGTTTGTTTATATATGGTCTATGGAACAAGGAAATCCTAAACAGACATTTTAGGAATTTAGAAATCCTGCATGGACAGATATTTTTGGTCCCAAAAAAAAAAAGTGTGGGGAAAAAGAGGACGTCTGCTCAGCCTAATATACACTTCTTAGACACTATATACAGTACAGAAACAATGCAAACAAGATGTATGCACCATTGTGTGTTTGTGAGTGTGTCTTGCCATTTGTGCGTGTATGTGTGTATGTTTGTGTGTATGCGTGAGAGTGTGTGTGTGTGTGTGTGTGTGTGTGTGTTTGTGTCTGTATGTGTGAGAGTGTGTATTTGTGTATGTGAGTGTGTGTACGTGAGTGCGTGTGTGTATGTCTACAGTTGAAGTCGGAAGTTTACATACACTTAGGTTGAAGTCATTAAAACTCATTTTTAACCACTCCACAGATTTCATGTTAGCAAACATGAAAAAACCTCTACCTGCTGCCTGGACTCCCTACCCACAAAATTCTTCAAAACAGTATTTAGCTGCAAATAATGAATAGCTCCCTTACTTCAGGCATTTTTCCAAAAGGCCTGAAAACTGCTGTGGTCATTCCGGTAGTAAAAGAGAGCAGCTTAGATTCCTCTGTAATGAACAACTTCAGACCCATCTCTAACCTGCCATTTATAGGTAAAATAATTGTGTTACAGGTAAAATATAGGTATAGGTAAAATAATACTGTTCCAGTGTAATTTACAGCTAAATCTAGACCCACCCCTCAATTCCCATAGAGATCCATTCAAATGCAGAGATGTTATAGTATTGATTTTAAGAGTACCAGAAAATAAGATATCTTAATAAGAGTCTTTTGATATTGTTGGGTCACAGACATCAGGAAGTCATGGCATGCAAAGGATATGTGACCAAATATTAAAAATGTAAAGGCACAGTCTTTAGTGTACACAACTTAGTGTATGTAAACTTCTGACCCACTGGAATTGTGATATAGTGAATTAAAAGTGAAATAATCTGTCTGTAAACAATTTTTGGAAAAATTACTTGTGTCATGCACAAAATAAATGTCCTAATTGACTTGCCAACACTATAGTTTGCAAACATGAAATCTGTGGAGTGATTAAAAATGAGTTTTAATGATTTCAATCTAAGTGTATGTAAACTTCCGACTTCAACTGTATGTGTGAGAGTGTGTGTGTGTGTGTGTGTGTGTGTGTGTGTGTGTGTGTGTGTGTGTGTGTGAGTGTCTGTGTGCACATTTCCTCAGCTAGCCAGTGATTTTGTTGTTGCTATATCACTGAGATTAAGGGCACCGTGCATCAGTGGAGAGGAGAGTATGAGCCCTGTTAGCTCAATGCTAACACACCTATAGGCAGCGTGTGCTGGTTACTTATTGGCTTACTGTTGTACATGCCAATGATCGATATCGTGTGGTCCCCCCCCCCCCCCCCCCCCCAAAAAAAAGAAAAAAATCATACTGACTGCGCCTGGTGTTTGAAATCGTATTTACCTTTTAGGGTTGTTTTAACGCACTTGTTCCAAGTTTGAAAAAGCACTATTGTACGTCGCTCTGGATAAGAGCGTCTGCCAAATGACTAAAATGTAAATGTGTGGATTCCAGCCATCTCATTCCCCCTCTCAGCATCTCAATAATCACATATATAAGTGGTTACATACAATACGTCTCTCACAAAAGGCAAAGGCAAATTTATTTGTACAGCACATAATCGTATAACTGAATGCAATTCTCAAGATCATGCTTGGACATGACCCTTAATTCTAGCTATATTTTTTAGATTATAATAGGCTGTTTTTGTTATTGATTTGATATGGGAGTTAAAACTTAAATCTGAGTCAAGGATGACACCAAGATTTCTCACCTGGTCTTTACATTAAAGTGAAAGAGAAGCTAGATGAACAGCAACCTTATGCCTCTTTTCTTTGGCTCCAAAGATAATAGTCTCTGTTTTGTCTTCATTTAATTGTAGGAAATTTTGACAAAACCCTTTTTATGACTAGATCGATGCAGCCCAGTAGGGAGTCTATTTGTGCATAATCATCCTGGGAAAGGGCAACGTAGATTTGTGTGTCGTCTGCATACGTGTGATAGGCGATGTTGTTATTCTGAAAGAGTTTGCCTAGTGGGGGCAGATATATATTGAATAAAAGAGGTCCCAGAATGGATCCATGAGGAACTCCATACATCATGCTTGTAAGGTCAGATATAAAATTACCAATTGAAACAAACTAGTCTCTGTACTGAAGGTAGGACTTAAACCGTTGGAGGACTATATCAGATAAGCCGACCCAGTTTTCCAGTCTATCAAAAAGTAGTTCATGGTCAACGGTGTCGAATGCGGCGCTGAGGTCCAAAAGCATTAGGACTGAGACTTTGCCCGTGTCTGTATTTAAGTTAATGTCATTCAAAACCTTAATAAGAGCCGTTTCGGTGCTGTGGTTAGGCCTAAATCCGGATTGAAAATGATCGAAAAGGCTACAAGACGTCAGAAATTCACTAAGCTGCCGATAGACAATTTTCTCAATTATTTTACCTATAAATTGCAGGTTAGAGATTTTTCTGAAGTTGTTCATTACAGAGGAATCTAAGCTGCTCTTTTTTAGTAGCGGAATGACCACAGCAGTTTTCAGGGCTTTTAGGCTATTTATTATTTGCAGTAGATCTATTGCAAGTCAGCTAAATACTGTTTTGAAGAATTTTGTGGGTAGGGAGTCCAGGCAGCAGGTAGAGGTTTTGAGGTCACGTACTGATTCTTCAAGAGCTTTGAGGTCAATGGTTTTAAAATGTGACATTTTTATGGTGTTGCATTTGTGTGCTTCTACAGATGACAGCCTCTTGCTGCTTGCCATAGTAAGTTGTCTGATTGTTAAAATTTTATTATTGAAGAAGGACAGAAATTCATTGCATTTTTCAGTGGAAAGAAGGTTTGGAGCTATTTGAGCTGTCGGATATATCAGTCTAGAGACAGTGGCAAAAAGAGTGCCAGCATTCTTAGCATTCTGGCTGATGATATCAGAGGAGGAGGATTTTCTGGCTCTATTTAACTCAACGTTATAAGAATGCAGTTTCTTTTTGTATAATTCAAAGTGAACATGAAGTCTACTTTTAAGCCATTTGCGTTCTGCTGTCCGACACTCTTTTTTCATCATAGTCACTGGGTCCGCATTTCTCCATGGAGCTCTATCTTTGCCAGAGATTCATTTGGTTTTGACCGGTTCAAGGTCATCTAGAAGAACTATAGTTTTGGTGATAAAATCATGTAGAAGGGGATTTAGCAGGGCGGGTGTGAGACATGATTTATATGAATTGTGTGCCAGTGCTTTCACTGATAAATCGTTTCTTAGTGAGTTTAGACTTACTAAGAATGTCCTTGGAGAGATTCAGTTCAAGGAAAATGCATAAGTGGCCAGACATGGCAGCATCAATAGCTGTTATAAACGAAGCTTTGAAACCTTTTGTAATAAAGAGGTCCAGTGTGTGGCCCTAAACATGAGTAGCCCCAGATACATGTTGAGTTATCCCGAATCTTTCAAGTAAATTCAGAAGTCCTTTAGCAAGGCTGTCATTTACAACATCTATATGAATATTAAAATCCCCAGAAATAGACAAACGGTCATAGTCCATACAAACAATAGACAACAGTTCTCCAAATTCCTCTAGAAAAACAGCAGAGTACTTTGGCGGCCTATAAATAATCAGAAGTAGCGCTTTGAGAGTACTTTTTAGTGTGACAGCAAGATATTCAAAAGAGGGGAACTTTCCAAGGTTAACCTGGTTGCAATGAAAGTAGTCAGAAAAGATCAAAGCAACTCCACTCCCTTTCTTATTTTCTCTGGGTGCATCAATGAAGTTAAAATTAGGGGGGGGGGGGGGGGGCAGATTCCAATAGTACTGGTGTCCTGTTGTTCATGTCAAGCCAGGTCCAGAAAAGTCCCTTTTGAGAAATCAGGTCACTAGAGGGAGTCAAAGCCAGACCCAATTGGGAGACACTCTTGCACTCTTGGGGAGAGCCAACTGTCTGATAACAAGGAAGGTTGGAATATTATCATGGAAGCTGCAGGCATTTCCCTGCTCCCTCAGTATCCCAGGATGCATTGCAGTTTCCCAGCCCTCATGAGGAAGTGGACAGGCTGGATGAAGGCGCACATCACAGAGATGGTGAAGCAGATGGCGAACACCATGTAAAGCACTTTCTCAGCGATGTGACCACACAGGGGGATTATGACTATCATTGGGAGGTAGTTAATCAAGTTATACACCAGGTTAACCACAATGATCTTGAAAGCCCTCCTCTTGCCTAGCTGAGGCTCCGCCTCCTTCCGCTGCCCCGCCCCCCTCCGCTGCCCCTCCCCCGGCCCAGGGCGCTTCAGCGCCTCCAGCACAGCCAGGCAGCAGAAGGACTTTACACTGAGGAGGATCACCATGTAAACCAGGTCTACATAATTCAGGACATCAAAAGGCAAAAACCTACAGGCTAAGCAGCCCCCAAAAATAATCGTCCAGACCACACCCAAGCACCCTAACCTGTACCTCAGGGGCTTGTACCTGAGGAAGGTGATGGGATGGAGCACGGCCAGGTAACGCTCTACGCAGATGCAGCATTGGAACAGGGGACGGCCAAAGATGATAAGGCCATTGAAGAACAACACAGCAGTCGAAATGATCCCATTCCAGGTAAACAAATTAAGAACAGCTAGAGGAATATGCAGGCAATATGCCACCTCTAACACAGCCAGGTTGAGGGTAAAGATCTCTGAAGACAGCATATCTCTCGGCCCCCTCATGATCAACCACAGAACCCAGCTGTTGGTTGGCAAGCCTACCAAGATGTTGGTTAGAAAAGCACAACAGAATATATAGGACAACTCTGGCCACCAGGTGGTGATGTTGTACCACTCTACAGCAGAGCTGGATCCGTTTCCCGAGGAGCTGTTCATCGTTTGGACAGGTGTACACCTGAGGGGAAAATAAGCGTAATTTCTAAAATGCCAGGACCTAGAAATACAGCCTAAGCATTAGCCTTTTTCTGATGGCCAAGACCTTTCTCAGTGCAAATAATCAGAGGTGGAAAGTCCAGATTGAGTAATGAGAAAGTCCTCCCCAGTTTTTTGTTTTAATCACCTGGAATTGCTCATTAACACAATTATTCGGCCAGGAAGTAGAACTAATGAGTGAAATCAGCTGCTGAGTTAATGGGTGGAAGAAACTAATGGCAGGACTTTTACTTTATGACCCCTGGACTTTCCACCGCTAATAATAATAATAATAATAATAATAATGATGACCCCTGGACTTTCCATCGCTAATAATAATAATAATGATGATGCTGCTGGTTTTCTCATTTCAAAAGTGCTTCACAGTGGAATAAATGCATATTTTAAAGCTCACTAGTACATGCTGTTCTTCAGAAGGGCACCCCTGCAGAACATGGCTGATTTTTGTGAGGGATTTTTGCCATTTCATATTTAAAATCAACACTGATATAGATCGATACATCTATACACATGTGGTTAACTAATTTAGCTATTTGCATGTTGCTCTGTAAAATGTCTAAGTAGTTGGAATAGTTATAATTTGCATTAATGCAGTCCATCATCTGGAGGAAGGAATTTATGCAAATTAGCTGGGAAAAATGTTAAAGTTTCAATGTAGATAAATATTTGGAGAAGAAAGCATGGAGGAATATTACATTATTAATAAATAATAATTAATAAAGCAACATCTAGACATATGTTTATACACAACAATCCTTTTACTTCACAGTAAAATAAATCAGTAATTATGCTAAATGCATTGTTTTGTTTTTGTAAGAAATGAAAATCTGTCAGTATAAGTTATCTCTGAGACAGTGAAAGCATAGGCCAGTCCTCACTCAGACATAAACACAAATCTACAATCCCACAAACACATTTACTTCTGTGACGAACACAACTACCCCATTTCAACCATTTTAACTTTTAGATGCACTTTCTGAATACAGAATCATACGGTAAGAAGACAGACAGAGTGGTTGAAAGATTGACACCTAAATGAAGAGATTGATTAATAGACTGGACAGAGATGGAGGGATGAAGTATCACACAGACCTTGACTGAAGCAGTGTTTCCAGTGTATAAGCTGCAGGCCAGTGTATCATCAGCAACAGAGGGATCACGCAGAAATATGTCACCCTGTCAAAGCTCCACCCTGCAGGGTTTATATTACACTACACAGTAAAATGGGCCATTTATCATTATTACTGAAGACAGATGCTTTGCACATCAATGCCAGGGAAGAATGACACAGATGTTGTATTACTGTCATTGAAGACAAAAAACACAGCCAGCTTAAGGCTGAAGATTTCTGTAGACAGCTTTCGTCTACTTTACTGTGGACTCACTATAGAATAGAATAGAATAGCTTGCACACAAAATATTTAATTTACATGTTACATTAAAGGGTATTACACCAGAAAATGATGTTTGATTTGTAGAAAAGTAGCTCTCCTCCTGATTAAAATGAGCTCTCAGCAAACATTCTAACTGTAGTGAGAGCAGTGATATAGCCCCAAACTTACTGCACATGTACCAGGTACCTGCTTTACTGTGAACTAAATTGGCCAAGAGCGCTTGCAGTTTATGGGCGGTGTCAGACAACGGCAGTCACACTGAATAACGTTACGACGGTCGTAGGGGCTGGGCATTTTAGTGCTAATCCTGCGCATAGATCGGAGGTCCTGCAGCGTCTCTTTGAGAGAGACCACATAACTCGCTGGCATGTTAGCCAGTAATGTAACAGTTGTACTTACATTACATTTACATTTTAGTCATTTGGCAGACGCTCTTATCCAGAGCGACGTACATTAGTGCATTTTCCAACTTGAAACAAGTGCGTTAAAACAACCCTAAAAGGTAAATACGATTTCAAACACCAGGCGCAGTCAGAATGATTTTTTTATTTTAATTTTTTTTGGGGGGGGGGGGGGGGGGGGGGGGGTGGGGGGACCACACGATATCAATCATTGGCATGTACAACAGTAAGCCAATAAGTAACCTTAAGTATTAAACTAGCAGCTTGAACCACTTAAACAAGGATTCAGAAAAACACAATCAAGGGAGGTCACAAGGAGGTAGGGAGGGGTGGAGAGAGGTGCAGCTTGAAGAGGTGAGTCTTCAATCTGCGCTTGAAGGCGGTCAGAATTTCTGTTGTTCTGACCTCCACGGGGGAGCTCATTCCACCACCGTGGGGCCAGGACAGACAGACATCGAGACCGAGTGCTAGTATGAAGTGGGGGGGGGGTACCAGTTGTCCTGAGGAGGCGGAACGCAGGGATCTGGTAGGTGTGTAGGGTCTGATGTGCTTTTGGAGGTATGGAGGGGCTGATCCTTGGACTGCCTGGAAGGCGAGCACCAATGTTTTGAATTTGATGCGAGCCATCACAGGTAGCCAGTGGCGGTCAATGAGCAGGGGGGTGACATGGGAGTGTCGGGGGAGGTTGAAGACCAGGCGCACTGCTGCGTTCTGGATAAGCTGAAGGAGTCTAATGGCCGATGCTGGCAGGCCAGCCAGGAGAGAGTTGCAGTAGTCCAGGCGGGACAGAACCATCGCTTGGACCAGGAGCTGGGTTGAGTGGGTGGTGAGGAAGGGGCGGATTCTCCTGATGTTGTACAGGAAGAACCTGCACGCCCGGGTTACCACTGCGATGTTCTCGGAGAGGGACAGCCTGTTGTCTATCACCACTCCGAGGTTCCTGTCACAGGGCGGTTGGGGTCAGTGGAGTGTCCCCTAGGGAAATGGAGAGATTGAGAGGGGGAGAGGTTAGAGCAGGAATGTAGATGAGCTCAGTCTTGCCTGGATTGAGCTTCAGATGGTAGTTGTCCATCCAGCTCTGGATGTCTCAGGCAAGCGGAGATGCAGGCTGACACCTGAGTGTCAGAGGGTGAGAAGGAGAGAAAGAGTTGAGTATCGTCAGCATAGCAGTGGTAAGAAAGACCATGAGCAGTGATAACAGGGCCAAGGGATTTGGTGTAGGTGGAGAAAAGGAGGGGACCAAGGACTGAGCCCTGGGGACTCCTGTGGTAAGGGGACTTAAAAATAATAGCACCACCACTAGCTGGATTTTTCATAAAAACGGGGGAAATACAGCCATTAATTTAGGAAAACACAGGCCTTCATTTATCTACTTTTGGTAACATAGCTAGCCTAGCCAGAAGGTACAAATCCAGAAGTAGCACTCTGGCTTCTGCTTTATTCTGGCATGGCCTGGCCCAGAATCTCCACGTACTGCCCGTAGGTGTATTACCTTCTGCTTTATTCTGGTATGGCCTGGCCCAGAATCTCCACGTAGGTGTATTAAATAATTTTACTGTACGGAATCCTAATGCTATGCGGTAGGTCAGCATGAGGTTTGTCATGCCACCCCTGTTGACACACAAACACAGACACACACACACACACACACACACACACACATTTAAACCTCTAATACGTAAATTACTTAAAATCAGGAGAGACTAAATTACATTGGGAATACGCCAAATTGATGAGGCTAACAGATGTTAGCACAGAGCTGTTGAGTGTTCTCCTTGTTTTAAAGGAAAGGGACCTCAGTTTTCTTCCCGATGTAGAGATCTCAAACAGATGATTCAGGGATGTGAGGGAAGGACCATGATACATTCTCCTCTCTTGACTGTCCGGTCCTCATAAACTATACATTCTCCTCTCTCCACTGTCCGGTCCCTCATAAAGTTGTTTCATGGTTCTTTGTTGTCTCCCTATGATCTTACAGTTTTTTACAATCACTTTGGTGCTCATCTCACACGTTTGTGCTCAATTTTCAAAACCTTAGACCCAACACTCAAAATGGTCAGCACTTGTAACACAGCCTGTCCGATGTTCGAAACCTTGCATTGTGCATTCATATCTTTGAAGTAATCTTGCACTTCAGAATCCTTGGTTCAAAGGAATTTGTGGTGGTTCTCTGCACCATCACCCTCTAAAAATAAATTAAAAGAATATTACCCTACAGAATAATGTCAAAACTTGAGTCTTTAACAACAGAATCTTGAAACTGAACATACTCAGTACGCAGTTGCTTCACTCTGAAACCAATCATCATTACTATAACAGGTTGTCATTATTGGAAAAGCCAAGAAAACGGCCTGCATACATAGTCAAATCTGAAAACATTGTCTGGAACAGTGGAGCCATAGGAACAGTGTCTGATAAAGGATGATGATGAAATATTTCAAAGATAATGTAGTAAAATTGGTTCATGTTCCAAAGTAATTGGTGCAAATAGATTTCTTTATCCTAAAGCATTCATGATATAAACATGGAATGTTGCTACAGTAATCAGTTTCCATAAACCTATACATTATTAGTAATGCTACAGTTACTTACAGTTGGATTAATTGATAGATGCATTGTAATTAAATGAAAAGACAGTCACATCATATGTAATGGGTGTATTGCATTTTTTGAAATGATGGTAATGCTTTGATGGTAAGTTGTGTCATTGTGAACTAGCAATTTGGTTTCAGTGAACAAATGATTTTAGCTTTATGCGTATTGCACTCATGCAATGTTGAAAAATGGCATTTTCATTATCTGTTTAGAGTTTGGTGTCTACAATTTTGAAAAATGACCTCAAGGTTCGGAAATTAGTACCAAAGTTATTGTAAACAACTGTATTATCAGCATAATAACTTTTTATTTAAGCACAAAATACCATTCAGATGCATAATCTGTTTTACATGAGACATGGCCCAGAGGGCAGAAAATAAATACAAAAACTATTAAAAAAAACAGACATGAATGATACACAATAAATACAAACAATACCAATAGTTAAAAACATTGCCTTTAAAATTCTTGATTTAAATTGATTTGTTGAAATGCTGGTCTCATGCCAGAGTGTTTGTAACAACCTGTGATAGACGAGGCAGGTGTGAAAATAACTATATCCCATTTGAATTCATTTCCACTTCAGACAACAGACAATTTGAATAAAATGAACTCCTAGTGCCCTCCTGCTCAGTACTGCATCATATCCCTGCCCGGAGCAGCACATCTCCCTCATGTTTTCAGCTACTGAATGAGTGTAAATTAAGTGATGTAATGGTTTACGGTATATAGACAAGGCTCACACTGCACAAGTTATTTTGCCAATGAATTTGAAAAGAACATAAATGACTAAGTGTTACTTACTTATCACAGGAAGTAGGTGCTCAGCTTCAGGTTTGCTGCTTGGTGAAGCCATATGTTCATTTGCATATTTCAGGGAGTTATTACTGTCATTGTGTTGTGGGATATTTTTCATTGTGCAATTTGTTTATGTATATACACTAGGGTGAGCATATATTGGATTTCAAAGAAAGAGGACAGGGTTAGGCGGGCATTATGAACATAATACTAGGCTATTTGTTTGTTTATATATGGTCCATGGAACAAGGAAATCCTAAACAGACATTTTAGGAATTTAGAAATCCCGCCTGGACAGATATTTTTGGTCCCAAAAAAAAAAGTCTGGGGAAAAAGAGGACGTCTGCTCAGCCTAATATACACTTTTTAGACACTATATACAGTACAGAAACAATGCAAACACGATAGAAGCAGTATCTTGGCATTTGTGCGTGTACGTGTGTATGCGTGTGTGTGTTGTGTGTGTGTGTGTGTGTGTGTGTGTCTGTATGTATGTGTGTGAGAGTGTGTGTTTGTGTACGTGAGTGTGTGTACGTGAGTGCGTGTGTGTATGTCTACAGTTGAAGTCGGAAGTTTACATACACTTAGGTTGAAATCATTAAAACTAATTTTTAACCACTCCACAGATTTCATGTTAGGAAACATGAAAAAACCTCTACCTGCTGCCTGGACTCCCTACCCACAAAATTATTCAAAACAGTACTTAGCTGACTTGCAATTGATCTACTGCAAATAGTAAATAGCCTAAAAGCCCTGAAAACTGCTGTGGTCATTCCGGTACTAAAAAAGAGCAGCTTAGATTCCTCTGTAATGAACAACTTCAGACCCATCTCTAACCTGCCATTTATAGGTAAAATAATTGTGTTATAGGTAAAATATAGGTATAGGTAAAATAATACTGTTCCAGTGTAATTTACAGCTAAATCTAGACCCACCCCCCCCAATTCCCATAGAGATCCATTCAAATGCAGAGATGTTATAGAATTGCTTTTAAGAGTACCAGAAAATAAGATATCTTAATAAGAGTCTTTTGATATTGTTGGGTCATAGACATCAGGAAGTCTATGTGACCAAATATTAAAAATTTAAAGGCACAGTCAACTTAGTGTATGTAAACTTCTGACCCACTGGAATTGTGATATAGTGAATTAAAAGTGAAATAATCTGTCTGTAAACAATTGTTGGAAAAATGACTTGTGTCATGCACAAAGTAAATGTCCTAATTGACTTGCCAACACTATAGTTTGCAAACATGAAATCTGTGGAGTGATTAAAAATGAGTTTTAATGACTTCAATCTAAGTGTATGTAAACTTCCGACTTCAAATGTATATGTGAGAGAGAGTGTGTGTGTGTGTGTGTGTGTGTGTGTGTGTGTGTGTGTGTGTGTATGTGTGTGTGTGTGTGTGTGTGTGTGTATGGGTGCACGTTTCCTCAGCTAGCCAGTGATTTTGTTGTTGCTATATCACTGAGATTAAGGGCACCATGCATCAGTGGAGAGGAGAGTATGAGCCCTGTTAGCTCCTAGCTAACACACCTATAGGCAGCGTGTGCTGGTGTGGATTCCAGCCATCTCATTCCCTCTCTCAGCATCTCAATAATCTTTAACTGCAGTGAACATATAAGTGGTTACATACAATACGTCTCTCACAAAAGGCAAAGGCAAATTTATTTGTACAGCACATAATCATACTTTACAGATTAGGTAGATATATAAAAAGATACTAGTAATACAATAAAAATGTATTATATAAAGTATAAAAGTAATAAAAAAAAAGTGCTTTAAAAAGTTTAAAACAGAAAGGAAGACAGTCAGTTAAAAGCAGAACAGAACATACTGATCTTTAGCCTACTCTTAAAAACCGCTAGAAATGGAGCCGATCTAATATCGTTTGGTAGTTTTTTCCAGTTTGTTGTTGCATAGTGGGCAAAAACTGCCTCGCCTCGTTTAGTCTTAACTCTCGGAACAGATAGAAGGCCAGCTTCAGATGACCTAAGCGATCTAGAAGGCACATATGTCCTTAGCATGTCTAAGATGTATTTTGGTCCTAAGCCATTAATTGATTTATAGACAAGGAGCAGGATTTTAAAGTCTATTCTTTATTAAACAGGTAGCCAGTGTAGTGATTCAAGAATGGGAGTTCTTGGTGTTAGTCAGGACTCTAGCAGCAGCATTTTGAATAAGTTGTAGCTGTCTAAGTGTCTGTTTGGAGAGACCTGAAAAATGGCCGTTGCAGTAATCAAGCCTGCTAGATATAAAAGCATGGATAAGTTTCTCAAGATCATGCTTGGACATGTAACCCTTAATTCTAGCTATATTTTTGAGATTATAATAGGCTGTTTTTGTTATTGATTTGATATGGGAGTTAAAACTTAAATCTGAGTCAAGGATGACACCAAGATGTCTCACCTGGTCTTTACATTAAAGTGAATGAGAAGCTAGATGAATTGTAGGAAATTCTGACAAAACCCTTTTTATGACTAGATCGATGCAGCCCAGTAGGGAGTCTATTTGTGCATAATCATCCTGGGAAAGGGCAACGTAGATTTGTGTGTCGTCTGCATACGTGTGATAGGCGATGTTGTTATTCTGAAAGAGTTTGCCTTGTGGGAGCAGGTATATATTGAATAAAAGAGGTCCCAGAATGGATCCATGAGGAACTCCATACATCATGCTTGTAAGGTCAGATATAAAATTACCAATTGAAACAAAATAGTCTCTGTACTGAAGGTAGGACTTAAACCGTTGGAGGACTATATCAGATAAGCTGACCCAGTTTTCCAGTCTATGATCTAAAAGTAGTTCATGGTCAACGGTGTCGAATGCGGCGCTGAGGTCCAAAAGCATTAGGACTGAGACTTTGCCCACGTCTGTATTTAAATTAACATCATTCAAAACCTTAATAAGAGCCGTTTCGGTGCCGTGGTTAGGCCTAAATCCTGATTGAAAATGGTCGAAAAGTCTACAAGATGTCAGAAATTCACTAAGCTGCCGATAGACAATTTTCTCAATTATTTTACCTATAAATGGCAGGTTAGATATTTGTCTGAAGTCATTACAGAGGAATCTAAGCTGCTCTTTTTTAGTAGCAGAATGACCAGAGCAGTTTTCAGGGCTTTTAGGCTATTTATTATTTGCAGTAGATCTATTGCAAGTCAGCTAAATACTGTTTTGAAGAATTTTTTTTTTCCAAGAGCTTTGAGGTCAATGGTTTTAAAATGTGACATTTTTATGGTGTTGCATTTGTGTGCTACTACAGGTGACAGCCTCTTGCTGCTTGCCATAGTAAGTTGTCTGATTGTTCAAATTTTATTATTGAAGAAGGACACAAATTCATTACATTTTTTAGTGGAAAGAAGGTTTGGAGCCATTTGAGCTGTCGGATATGTCAGTCTAGAGACAGTGGCAAAAAGAGTGCCAGCATTCTTAGCATTCTTGCTGATGATATCAGAGGAGGAGGATTTTCTGGCTCTATTTAACTCAACGTTATAAGAATGCAGTTTATTTTTGTATAATTCAAAGTGAACGTGAAGTCTACTTTTAAGCCCTTTGCGTTCTGCTGTCTGACACTCTTTTTTCATCATAGTCACTGGGTCCACATTTCTCCATGGAGCTCTATCTTTGCCAGAGATTAATTTGGTTTTGACCGGTGCAAGGTCATCTAGAAGAACTGTAGTTTTGGTGATAAAATCATGTAGAAGGTGATTTACCGGGGCGGGTGTGAGACTGGGGATAGACGACATGATTTATATGAATTGTGTGCCAGTGCTTTCACTGATAAATCGTTTCTTAGTGAGTTTAGACTTACTAAGAATGTCCAGGGAGAGATTAAGGTCAAGGAAAATGCATAAATGGCCAGACATGGCAGCATCAATAGCTGTTATAAACGAAGCTTTGAAACCTTTTGTAATAAAGAGGTCCAGTGTGTGGCCCCGAACATGAGTAGCCCCAGATACATGTTGAGTTAACCCGAATGTTTCAAGTAAATTCAGAAGTCCTTTAGCAAGGCTGTCATTTACAACATCTATATGAATATTAAAATCCACAGAAATAGACAAACGGTCATAGTCCATACAAACAATAAACAACATTTCTTCAAATTCCTCAAGAAAAACAGCAGAGTACTTTGGCGGCCTATAACTAATCAGAAGTAGCGCTTTGAGAGTACTTTTTAGTGTGACAGGAAGATATTCAAAAGAGGAGAACTTTCCAAGGTTAACCTGTTTGCACTGAAAGTAGTCAGAAAAGATCAAAGCAACTCCATCCCCTTTCTTATTCTCTCTGGGTGCATCAATGAAGTTAAAATTAGGGGATGGAAATTGGGGGGGGGGCAGATTCCATTAGTACTGGTGTCCTGTTGTTCATGTCAAGCCAGGTCCAGAAAAGTCATAATCTTTGGTGAGTCCTTTTTGAGAAATCAGGGTCGCTACAGGGAGTCAAATCTAGTGAAGCCAGATCCAATTGGGAGACAATCTTGCACTCTTGGGAGAGCCAACTGTCGGAAGGTTGGAATATTACCATGGAAGCTGCAGGCATTTCCCTGCTCCCTCAGTATCCCCAGGATGCATTGCAGTTTCCCAGCCCTCATGAGGAAGTGGACAGGCTGGATGAAGGCGCACATCACAGAGATGGCGAAGCAGATGGCGTACACCATGTAAAACACCTTCTCAGCGAATGAAAACTTGCAGCGGGATTATGACTATCATTGGGAGGTAGTTAATCAAGTTATACACCAGGTTAACCACAATGATCTTGAAAGCCCTCCTCTTGCCTAGCTGAGGCTCCGCCTCCTTCCGCTGCCCCGCCCCCCCTCAGCTGCCCCTCCCCCGGCCCAGGGCGCTTCAGCGCCTCCAGCACAGCCAGGCAGCAGAAGGACTTTACACTGAGGAGGATCACCATGTAAACCAGGTCTGCATAATTCAGGACATCAAAAGGCAAAAAACATACAGGCTAAGCAGCCCCCAAAAATAATTGTCCAAACCACACCCAAGCACCCTAACCTGTACCTCAGGGGTTTTGTACCTGAGGAAGGTGATGGGATGGAGCACGGCCAGGTAACGCTCTACGCAGATGCAACATTGGAACAGGGGGACGGCCAAAGATGATAAGGCCATTGAAGAACAACACAGCAGTCGAAATGATCCCATTCCAGGTAAATAAATTAAGAACAGCTAGAGGAATATGCAGGCAATATGCCACCTCTAACACAGCCAGGTTGAGGGTAAAGATCTCTGAAGACAGCATATCTCTCGGCCCCCTCATGATCAACCACAGAACCCAGCTGTTGGTTGGCAAGCCTACCAAGATGTTGGTTAGAAAAGCACAACAGAATATATAGGACAACTCTGGCCACCAGGTGGTGAGGTTGTACCACTCTACAGCAGAGCTGGATCCGTTTCCCGAGGAGCTGTTCATCGTTTGAACAGGTGTACACCTGAGGGGGAAAATAAGCGTAATTTCTAAAATGCCAGGACCTAGAAATACAGCCTAAGCATTAGCCTTTTTCTGATGCCCAACACCTTTCTCAGTGCAAATAATCAGAGGTGGAAAGTCCAGGTTCAGAAAGTGAGGCTGTGTCTCAAACGGCACAAATGCTGTCTTCCAAAGCAGAATATGAAGGCAGGAAGGCATCGAGGCAGGTCTCATTCAAAAGTTTGCATAAAACACTGCCTTCTAAGGTGCCTTAGAAGGCAGCATTTGAAGGCAGCATCACATGTATCCTTCACCGGGTATGATATCCCAGAAGTCTTTGCGATTACCTCAGGCTTCTCACTTCCGTTAAATTAATGGCGGCCGAAAACAACGAAGCGGTAGTTGCCGCAGCAGAGGAGCTTTTTTACAGTGTTAAAATACAGTATATTCCATAATTTGTTTGTTATATCTAAAAATGCATTTTAATTATTTAATACACTGGAATAGTATATCTGATGTTTTTAAGCCTCTGTGAGCTTTCCAGTAACTAGCCAGCTAACTTGGTAGCAAGCTAACGTAGCGTAATGAACAACCGTAAACACTGATCTCACGTGACATCATCCTTCCTTCGAAGTGCCTCCCAAATTTGTTGCCTTTTAAGGTACCTTCAGAGGGAGCAAGACAGCAAGGCAGTAAGGCAGCGAGGCAGCTGCCTTCGGTTTGAGACACAGCCTAAAATTTCTCCCCAGTATTTTGTTCCAATAACCTGGATTTGCACATTAGCATAATTCTTCAGCCAGGAGGTAAAACTAATTAGTGAAACCAGCTGGCTGAGTTCATGGGTGGAAGAAACTCTGTGATTTGTAAATTCTCTTTTACATATATTTAATTCAAAACAGTACAAAGAAAAGATATGTAATGTTTTACCTTATCAACTTTGTTTTTGTAAATATATGCCAAATCCGAATTTGATGCCTGCAACACGTTCCAAAAAGGTTGGGACAGGGGCAAAAAAAAAAGAAAAAGAAAAAAGACTGGGAAGTTCAAAAAATGCCTGTTTGGAACATTCCACAGGTAAACAGGTGATGCCATCGTGACTGGGTATAAAAGGATATCAAAAGTATGTGTTATTTTCAAGTACTCTTACAAGCGATACATGGTTGGCTAAATGGCTGCAAGTCATCAAGGGTCTGAGGTATCAAACGAGCCCTCAAACCATCATTCTGCTGCCAGATATGCAGTAGATATGCAGTAGATATAGATGGATCACTTGGAGGGTTGTTTCTCCTGACTTAATTTTCAATAGGAAAATAAGTCAGGAGAAACAACCCTTAAAGTGATCCACTCATATCTAATGCATATCAGTGATGGTTTGAGGCTCGTTTGATACCTCAGACCCTTGATGACTTACAACCATTTAGCCAACCATGTGTTCCACACTATTCCTGTGTAATTTACAGCTTCCTCTAGTCCCACTCCCCAATTCCCATATAGATCCATTCAAATGCAGAGGGGTTATAGTATCGCTTGTAAGAGTAACTGAAAATAAGATATCAAGAGTATATTGATATCCTTTTACACCCAGTCATGATGGCATCACCTGTTTACCTGTGGAATGTTCCAAACAGGTGATTTTTTTTTAAAACTTCCCAGTCTTTTTTTTGCCCGTCCCAACTTTTTTGGAACGTGTTGCAGGCATCAATTCGGAATTAGCGTATATTTACAAAAGCAAATGAGTTGACAAGGTAAAACATTAAATATCTTTTCTTTGTACCGCTTTTAATTAAATATACGTAAAAGAGAATTTACAAATCACTGCTTTCTGCTTTTATGTGCATTTTACATACTGTCCCAACTTTTTTGGAATTGCAGTTGGACTTCAGTCAAATAAATCAGTAATTATGCAAAATGCATTGTTTTGTTTTAGTAAGAAATGAAAATCTGTCAGTATAAGTTATCTCTGAGACAGTGGAAGCATAGGCCAGTCCTCACTCAGACATAAACACAAATCTACAATCCCACAAACACATTTACTTCTGTGACAAACACTACTACACCGTTTCAACCATTTTAACTTTTAGATTCACTTTCTGAATACAGAATCATACGGTAAAAAGACAGACAGAGTGGTTAAAAGATTGACACCTAAATGAAGAGATTGATTAATAGACTGGACAGAGATGGAGGGATGAAGTATCACACAGACCTTGACTGAAGCAGTGTTTCCAGTGTATAAGCTGCAGTCCAGTGTATCATCAGCAACAGAGGGATCACACAGAAATATGCCACCCTGTCAAAGCTCCACCCTGCAGGGTTTATATTACACTAAACAGTAAAATGGGCCATTTATTGACATTACTTGCACATCAATGCCAGGGAAGAATGACACAGATGTTGTAATACTGTCATTGAAGACAAAATAACACAGCCAGCTTAAGGCTGAAGATTTTTGTAGACAGCATTCTTCTACTTTACTGTGGACTCACTATAGAATAGAATAGCTTTATTTTTCCAAGGGAAATCTTCAGGTGAATTAGCTTGCACACAAAAAACTTTATTTACATGTTACATTAAAGGGGAACTACACCAGAAAATGATGTTTGATTTGTAGAAACGTACCAGGTACCTGCTTTACTGTAAACTAAATTGGCCGCAGTTTATGGGCGGTGTCAGACAACGGCAGTCACACTGAATAACGTTATGACTGGAGCGGAGGGGCTGGGCATTTTTGTGCTAATCCTGCGCATAGATTGGAGGCCCTGCAGCGTCTCTGAGAGAGATCACATTACTCGCTGGCATGTTAGCCACTAATGTAACAGCTATACTTAAAAATAATACCACCACTAGCTGGAGTTTTCAGAAAAACGGGGGAAATACGGCAATTAATTTAGGAAAACACAGCCCTTTATTTATCTACTTTTGGTAACAAAGCTAGCCTAGCCAGAAGGTACAAATCCAGCAGGAGCCAGTATGGCCTGGTGCAGAATCTCCACGTACTGCCCGTAGGTGTATTACCTTCTGCTTTATTCTGGTATGGCCTGGCCCAGAATCTCCACTTAAGTATATTAAATAATTTTACTGTACGGAATCCTAATGCTATGAGGTAGGTCAGCATGAGGTTTGTCATGCCAGCCCTGTTGACACACAAACACAGACACACACACACATTTAAACCTCCAATACGTAAATTACTTCAAATCAGGAGAGACTAAATTACATTGGGAATACGCCAAATCAGAAAATTTAATAAAACATTCAAATGATGTAATCGATGAGGCTAACAAATGTTAGCACAGAGCTGTTGTGTTCTTGTTTTAAAGGAAAGGGACCTCAGTCTTGTCCTGTCCTATGTTCGAAACCTTGCATTGTGCATTCATATCTTTGAAGTAATCTTGCACTTCAGAATCCTTGGTTCAAATAACTAATTTATCATGAAATACGATAGGAACATTAGTTTAGATCACCCATACACAAGATACCGATAGCTTCACTGTTTCGTTGTTTTTACAATCCTTTAATATTGCAGTAAAGAATACTTGATTCATGTTACGATATGGTTCTTTTTGTGGTTCTAAATAAAGGGAATAGTAGAACAGAGTGGAATCATTGAACAAAATCAGAATTTATTTTAAAAAATACAATTACAACATATGTTTGTTTGAATCATAGCTACTCTACCACATACACCCCCCCCCCCCCCCCCCCCCTCTCAAACAAGGCCCTTGGTCACCTCTCTCATGAGGCCGAAGCTCTCCTCTAAGACGAGGTCTACAGTCACCTCTCTGAAAGGGTACTTATCCTCTGCCATTCCTTTGACCACCTCCTCCTCCTCCTCCTCCTCCTCCCACTGCTTGACCTCTATTCTGATGTGGATCATCTCCCTGCTCCTTGTTATTGCTATGTCGTTGCAGGTGGATACACTTATACTCCATAAGCTGAAACCAGTCATCATTACTGTAACAGGTTGTCATTATTGGAAAAGCCAAGAAAACAGCCTGCATACAAAGTCAAATCTGAAAACATTGTCTGGAACAGTGCGACCATAGGAACAGTGTCTGATAAAGGATGATGATGAAATATTTAAAAGATCATTTTTAGGGTTCCCGCAGGGGGGACCGGACCCAAATGCAAGACTCAGACAGCCCAGGGAGTACATTCATTGAGAGACATAGGCAGGGGCAAGAAGAAACCAGACACGAGGCAGGAACATGGACGGGCTGTGACGAGGAGGCTGTGACAAGGGGAATAAGACGAGGGGTCAGGAACCAGGCCAGGCATGACACAGGGAAACAGGGCAGCCCTCTGGCCGTGGGGTCAGGAACAAGGACGGCAGGCACTAAGCCAAGCACGCAGCCAAGGGAACAGGCGCTCAGCCTGGGGGAACGAGGGAGCCTGGACGGAACAAAGACTAAACATGATAAAGACAAGACAAGGAGGTACATAACACGAGGGTACATGACGCGAGGGTACATGACGCGAGGGTACATGACGCGAGGGTACATGACGCGAGGGTACATGACGCGAGGGTACATGACGCGAGGGTACATGACGCGAGGGTACATGACGCGAGGGTACATGACGCGAGGGTACATGACGCGAGGGTACATGACGCGAGGGTACATAACACGAGGGTACATGACGCGAGGGTACATGACGCGAGGGTACATAACACGAGGGTACATAACACGAGGGTACATGACACGAGGGTACATAACACGAGGGTACATAACACGAGGGTACATGACGCGAGGGTACATAACACGAGGGTACATAACACGAGGGTACATAACACGAGGGTACATAACACGAGGGTACATAACACGAGGGTACATAACACGAGGGTACATAACACGAGGGTACATAACACGAGGGTACACATGGCGTGACAGCACAAGACAAGACCACAACGGAAAACCCAGCTCATGAACAAACAGGATGAGCAACACAAGACGGGCAAAGTGACGGGGCAGACTATATACACCACATGACCAGGACAAAACGAGCAACAGGTGGGAGGAGGCTAACGAGGACACGAGAGGAAAACACAATGCAGGTGTGGGGAGTGCGAGACACAAGTAGGAGGGAGAGAGGGAAAACCCGGGATGGAACCCGGGTGCCTCACAATAATGTAGTAAAATTGGTTCATGTTCCAAAGTAATTGGTGTAAATAGATTTTATTATCCTAAAGCATTCATGATCTAAACATGGAATGTTGCTACAGTACAGTAACCTATGCATTATTAGTAATGCTACAGTTACTTATCATTTTGAGCAGTTGGAATAATTGATAGTAAGATGCATTGTAATTAAACGAAAAGACAGTCACATCATATGTAATGGGTGTATTGAATTTTGAAATGATGGTAATGCTTTGATGGTAAGTTGTGTCATCGTGAACTAGCAATTTGGTTTCAGTGAACAAATGATTTTAGCTTTATGCGTATTGCACTCATGCAATGTTGAAAAATGGCATTTTCATCATCTGTTTAGTTTGGTGTCTACAATTTTGAAAAATCACCTCAAGGTTCTGAAATTAGTGCCAAAATGATAGTAAAAAACTGTATTATCAGCATAATTACTTTTTTATTTAAGCACAAAATACCATTCAGATACATAATCTATTTTACATGAGACATGGCCCAGAGGGCAGAAAATAAATACAAAAAGTATTTTAAAAAACAGACATCAATGATACACAATAAATACAAACAATACCAATAGTTAAAATCATTGCCTTTTAAATTCTTGATTTAAATTGATTTATTGAAATGCTGGTCTCATGCCAGAGTGTTTTCTACAACCTGTGATAGATAAGGCAGGTGTGAAAATAACTATATCCCATTTTAATTAATTTCCACTTCAGACGACAGACAATTTGAATAAAATGAACTCCTAGTGCCCTCCTGCTCAGTACTGCATCATATCCCTGCCCGGAGCAGCACATCTCCCTCATGTTTTCAGCTACTGAATGAGTGTAAATTAAGTGATGTAATGGTTTACGGTATGTAGACAAGGCTCACACTGTGCACTGTAATTAAGTGATGTAATGGTTTACGGTATATAGACAAGGCTCACACTGTGCACTGTAATTAAGTGATGTAATGGTTTACGGTATATAGACAAGGCTCACACTGTGCACTGTAATTAAGTGATGTAATGGTTTACGGTATATAGACAAGGCTCACACTGTGCACTGTAATTAAGTGATGTAATGGTTTACGGTATATAGACAAGGCTCACACTGTGCACTGTAATTAAGTGATGTAATGGTTTACGGTATATAGACAAGGCTCACACTGTGCACTGTAATTAAGTGATGTAATGGTTAACGGTATATAGACAAGGCTCACACTGTGCACTGTAATTAAGTGATGTAATGGTTTACAGTATATAGACAAGGCTCACACTGTGCACTGTAATTAAGTGATGTAATGGTTTACGGTATATAGACAAGGCTCACACTGTGCACTGTAATTAAGTGATGTAATGGTTTACGGTATATAGACAAGGCTCACACTGTGCACTGTAATTAAGTGATGTAATGGTTTACGGTATATAGACAAGGCTCTCACTGTGCACTGTAATTAAGTGATGTAATGGTTTACGGTATATAGACAAGGCTCACACTGTGCACTGTAATTAAGTGATGTAATGGTTTATGGTATATAGACAAGGCTCACACTGTGCACTGTAATTAAGTGATGTAATGGTTTACGGTATGTAGACAAGGCTCACACTGTGCACTGTAATTAAGTGATGTAATGGTTTACGGTATATAGACAAGGCTCACACTGTGCACTGTAATTAAGTGATGTAATGGTTTACGGTATATAGACAAGGCTCACACTGTGCACGGTAAGTTATTTTGCCAATGAATTTGAAAAGGACATAAATGACTAAGTGTTACTTTGAGAACTTATCACAGGAAGTAGGTGCTCAGCTTCAGGTTTTCTGCTTGGTGAAGCCATATGCTCATTTGCATATTTCAGGGAGTTATTACTGTCATTGTGCTACGGGATATTTTTCATTGTGCAATTTGTTTATGTATATACACTAGGGTGACCATATATTGGATTTCAAAAAAAGAGGACAGGGTTAGGCCGGCGTTATGAACATAATACTAGGCTATTTGTTTGTTTATATATGGTCTATGGAACAAGGAAATCCTAAACAGACAGACAGAAGCAGTATGTACCATTGTGTGTCTTGGCATTTGTGTGTGTACGTGTGTATGTTTGTGTGTTTGTGTATGTGAGTGTGTGTGTGTGTGTATGTGAGTGAGTGTGTGTACGTGTGTGTTTTTGTGTATGTGAGTGTGTGTGTGTGTCTATGTGTGTGTGTGTGTGTGTGTGTGTGTGTGTGTGTGTGTGTGTGTGTGTGTGTGTCTGTGTGCACGTTTCCTCAGCTAGCCAGTGATTTTGTTGTTGCTATATCACTGAGATTAAGGGCACCGTGCATCAGTGGAGAGGAGAGTATGAGCCCTGTTAGCTCAATGCTAACACACCTATAGGCAGCGTGTGCTGGTCTGGATTCCAGCCATCTCATTCCCCCTCTCAGCATCTCAATAATCTCTAAGGCAGGGGTGTCAAACTCCAGTCCTGGAGGGCCGCAGTGTTTACAGGTATTTGTGGTTTCCTATCAAACAGCAGCTAATTAAAAGATCACTACTACACTCTAGATTTTTTTTTTTAGCTGTAAACGTGTTTGTACGCCTACCTTATATGCCTAACTTATTCATCCATTCCGTTATTTCAACAATTCTGTAATAATATTGTACATCATAAGAAACTGGTAAAAAAAACGTCTTTGTGCTACCCTCTTACAGTTGAAATTTCCTTTCTGCTCCCCACACTGCCCCCGCCCCACTCGTGATGTCAGAGTACCTCTTTGGAGGTAGCCTACCTCTACGTCATATGGATAATTGTTGAGGCCCATAACGGAAATACCCGGCACTTGATTCGTTAGACGCACTACGGCCCTTTGGTTTTGGCCATAGAGCGTATATAGGAGCTGGAGAGGGTGGGAGGGGCCAGTCAGTAGAGCGTATATAGGAGCTGGAGAGGGTGGGAGGGGCCAGTCAGTAGAGCGTATATAGGAGCTGGAGAGGGTGGGAGGGGCCAGTCAGTAGAGTGTATATAGGAGCTGGAGAGGGTGGGAGGGGCCAGTCAGTAGAGTGTATATAGGAGCTGGAGAGGGTGGGAGGGGCCAGTCAGTAGAGCGTATATAGGAGCTGGAGAGGGTGGGAGGGGCCAGTCAGTAGAGTGTATATAGGAGCTGGAGAGGGTGGGAGGGGCCAGTCAGTAGAGTGTATATAGGAGCTGGAGAGGGTGGGAGGGGCCAGTCAGTAGAGTGTATATAGGAGCTGGAGAGGGTGGGAGGGGCCAGTCAGTAGAGTGTATATAGGAGCTGGAGAGGGTGGGAGGGGCCAGTCAGTAGAGCGTATATAGGAGCTGGAGAGGGTGGGAGGGGCCAGTCAGTAGAGCGTATATAGGAGCTGGAGAGGGTGGGAGGGGCCAGTCAGTAGAGCGTATATAGGAGCTGGAGAGGGTGGGAGGGGCCAGTCAGTAGAGTGTATATAGGAGCTGGAGAGGGTGGGAGGGGCCAGTCAGTAGAGTGTATATAGGAGCTGGAGAGGGTGGGAGGGGCCAGTCAGTAGAGCGTATATAGGAGCTGGAGAGGGTGGGAGGGGCCAGTCAGTAGAGCGTATATAGGAGCTGGAGAGGGTGGGAGGGGCCAGTCAGTAGAGTGTATATAGGAGCTGGAGAGGGTGGGAGGGGCCAGTCAGTAGAGTGTATATAGGAGCTGGAGAGGGTGGGAGGGGCCAGTCAGTAGAGCGTATATAGGAGCTGGAGAGGGTGGGAGGGGCCAGTCAGTAGAGCGTATATAGGAGCTGGAGAGGGTGGGAGGGGCCAGGCAGTGAGGCACCTGGAAGTATACTTGCTGAGCACAAAAGAGCTTTCTGCCCATCGAAATCAATGGAGAAAACCAAGCTGATTTCACAACCAAAGAAAACCTAATCGTTCATTGTTTTTGTGATCATAGCATTCATTATGTGTACCAGTTTATGAAACAATGATTGTTTTAGCCCAGAAGTGTTGTCAAATTAATTATTAAAATTACGTTTTCCTAAAAATTTTACATATTCTGCTTTTCATATGAACGTGACGACCTTTAATCGAGTATAAAAATATAATCGGGGAAGTTTAATTTCGCCTTCAAATGTCTGATATTTCCCATTAATTTTAATGAATCTTTTGCGCACACAGCACAGAGATACGTGCAGTACAGGCTTACTGAGGGCGGGCTTGCTTGTCTAGTTACAGTTTTTCTCAATTGTTTAGACACGCAGAAGTTGAATACATTATTATTTCCATGTATTTGTGTACCATTTCAGTTTTATTAATCAAAATGTCCAACGGACAAAAGATGTCCTCCAATGCTGAAATGACCCAGCTACCTACCGACACAATAAGCTAGCTATGAATATGTAATAACGTTATATGCAAGTACGTGCATCCACTTAGCTGACGTTAGCTAGCTAGATTGCAATTATTAGGGTGACGTGTATAAATTATCCATCACTTTTCACATCTGGCATGTTGCGGGCACACCCCTACACAAATGCAATTTTACCGTTCCTTTCCATTTATTATAAAGCACTAATCCATAATGACACTCATTCTTTATAACTAACAAAAGCTATTATTCATGAAAAAATAAGGTAATAAGCATTATAGTTAAGCACGTGAGCATAATATGATGCTGACGCTTGATTGAGCAAGGACGTTCCATTTGTCTAATGCATGTTGCCTCGATTCCTCCATCCTCTTATCTGATCCTTGCATCCTAGGATAGGATGCAAGGAGTGAAAATAAGCGATTGGAATGAACCGCTAGAAAGCTGCAGGCATTTCCCTGCACCCTCAGTATCCCATGATGCACTGCAGTTTCCCAGCCCTGATGAGGAAGTGGACGGGTTGGATGAAGGAGCAGATCACACAGACAGAGAAGCAGACGCTGTACACCATGTAAAACAAGTTCAAAGAGATGTGTCCTTGCAGGGAGATGGCCACCATCAGTGGGAGGTAGTTAATCAAGTAATATACCAGGCTGACCACAATGATCTTGAAAGCCCTCCTCTTGCCTAGCTGAGGCTCCGCCTCCCTCCGCTGCCCCGCCCCCCTCAGCTGCCCCTCCCCCGGCCCAGGGCGCTTCAGCGCCTCCAGCACAGCCAGGCAGCAGAAGGACTTTACACTGAGGAGGATCACCATGTAAACCAGGTCTGCATAAATCAGGACATCAAAAGGCAAAAACATACTGACTAAGCAGCTCGCAAAAATAATCGTCCAGACCACACCCAAGCACCCTAACCTGTACTTCAGGGGCTTGTACCTGAGGAAGGTGATGGGATGGAGCACGGCCAGGTAACGCTCTATGCAGATGCAGCATTGGAACAGGGGACGGCCAAAGAAGATAAGGCCACTGAAGAACAACACAGCAGTCGGAATGATCCCATTCCAGGTAAACAAATTAAGAACAGCTAGAGGAATCTGCAGGCAATATGCCACCTCTAACACAGCCAGGTTGAGGGTGAAGATCTCTGAAGACAGCATATCTCTCGGCCCCCTCATGATCAACCACAGAACCCAGCTGTTGGTTGGCAAGCCTACCAAGATGTTGATTAGAAAAGCACAACAGAATATATAGGTCAACGCTGGCCACCTGGTGGTGATGTTGTACAACTCTACAGCAGAGCTGGATCCGTTTCCCAAGGAGCTGTTCATCGTTTGGACAGGTGTACACCTGAGGGGAAAATAAGCGTAATTTCTAAAATGCCAGGACCTAGAAATACAGCCTAAGCATTAGCCTTTTTCTGATGGCCAAGACCTTTCTCAGTGCAAATAATCAGAGGTGGAAGATCCAGGTTCAGTAATGAGAAAGTCCTCCCCAGTTTTTAGTTTTACAGTTTTTTACAATCACTTTGGCACTCATTTCAGAACCTTTTGGTCATTTTTCAAAATTGTAGACACAAAACCCAAAACAGATAAACAAAATGCCCATTTTTCAAAACTCTAAACACCTTTTTCAATTGCATGAATACAATACACATAAACCTAAAATAATTTGTTCACTGAACCAAATCATTTGTTCACAATGACACAACATACCATCAAAGTATTAGCATTTCAAAATGCAATACACACATTACATATGATGTGACTGTCTTTTCATTTCATTACAATGCATCTAACTATCAATTAATCCAACTGCTCAAAATGATAAGTAACTGTAGCATTACTAATAATGTATAGGTTTATGGAAACTGATTACTGTAGCAAGATTCAATGTTTAGATCATGAATGTTTTTGTATAAAGAAATCTATTGACACCAATTATTTTGGAACATGAACCAATTTTACTACATTATCTTTGAAATGTGTCATCATCATCCTTTATCAGATACTGTTCCTATGGTCCCACTGTTCCAGGCAATGGCTGTTCCTATGGTCCCACTGTTCCAGGCAATGGCTGTTCCTAGGGTCCCACTGTTCCAGGCAATGGCTGTTCCTAGGGTCCCACTGCTCCAGGCAATGGCTGTTCCTAGGGTCCCACTGCTCCAGGCAATGGCTGTTCCTATGGTCCCACTGTTCCAGGCAATGGCTGTTCCTAGGGTCCCACTGTTCCAGGCAATGGCTGTTCCTATGGTCCCACTGTTCCAGGCAATGGCTGTTCCTATGGTCCCACTGTTCCAGGCAATGGCTGTTCCTAGGGTCCCACTGCTCCAGGCAATGGCTGTTCCTAGGGTCCCACTGTTCCAGGCAATGGCTGTTCCTATGGTCCCACTGTTCCAGACAATGGCTGTTCCTAGGGTCCCACTGTTCCAGACAATGGCTGTTCCTAGGGTCCCACTGTTCCAGGCAATGGCTGTTCCTATGGTCCCACTGTTCCAGGCAATGGCTGTTCCTAGGGTCCCACTGTTCCAGGCAATGGCTGTTCCTAGGGTCCCACTGTTCCAGGCAATGGCTGTTCCTATGGTCCCACTGTTCCAGGCAATGGCTGTTCCTATGGTCCCACTGTTCCAGGCAATGGCTGTTCCTAGGGTCCCACTGTTCCAGGCAATGGCTGTTCCTAGGGTCCCACTGTTCTAGGCAATGGCTGTTCCTAGGGTCCCACTGTTCCAGGCAATGGCTGTTCCTATGGTCCCACTGTTCCAGGCAATGGCTGTTCCTATGGTCCCACTGTTCCAGGCAATGGCTGTTCCTAGGGTCCCACTGTTCCAGGCAATGGCTGTTCCTAGGGTCCCACTGTTCCAGGCAATGGCTGTTCCTATGGTCCCACTGTTCCAGGCAATGGCTGTTCCTAGGGTCCCACTGTTCCAGGCAATGGCTGTTCCTAGGGTCCCACTGTTCCAGGCAATGGCTGTTCCTAGGGTCCCACTGTTCCAGGCAATGGCTGTTCCTAGGGTCCCACTGTTCCAGGCAATGGCTGTTCCTATGGTCCCACTGTTCCAGGCAATGGCTGTTCCTATGGTCCCACTGTTCCAGGCAATGGCTGTTCCTAGGGTCCCACTGTTCCAGGCAATGGCTGTTCCTATGGTCCCACTGTTCCAGGCAATGGCTGTTCCTAGGGTCCCACTGCTCCAGGCAATGGCTGTTCCTAGGGTCCCACTGCTCCAGGCAATGGCTGTTCCTAGGGTCCCACTGTTCCAGGCAATGGTATATGGTAGAGGACAAGGCCACGGACCAAGACAGTGATGGCAACAGCAAAGAGTGTCCAAAGAAATCCGAACAATAGTTGTAGACCTTGTCATAAATTGTGGCATGACAATGACAACAGCTACAATGATTCAGAGAAACCTCAGGAGATGGCCTCGATCATCAGAACTTTCCACCATGAGAACCGGTAAGTCTTCACATTGCACTATGCATTACTCTCAATTGTCAAATTATTGTATAATGCATGCCATTGCATACCACACAGTAGTTGTTGTGACTGAATGTATTCTTTGTTTTCCTTGACAGAACTGATGTACGCCGGAACAAAATTCAACGGCACATCACTGACAATGACGACATGTTCAACAAGGTGGAGACCATAAGTCTGAAAACTATTGCATGCATTCTGAAAAGGCATCAGGTGTCTCTAAAAGAGATGGTGCCTTTTGAAAGTAATGCAAATAGAGTGAAGCAACTGCGTACTGAGTATGTTCAGTTTCAAGATTCCTGTTGTCAAAGATTGAAGTTTGATCTACATTATTCTGTTGGGTAATTTTCTTTCAATTTGTTTTTAGAGGGTGATGGAGCTGGATGCTGTAGAGAACCACCACAAATTCCTCTTTGTGGACGAGGCAGGCAACCTAGCCAGAGGTCGGAACTGTTATTACAGTATTTTTTGATTTTCACTGCAGTTGAGGACTTTTTTTTCACTTTGTAGCTATAATTACTGTATTTATTTGTTGCTATTATTCAAAGAAACCTATGTTGTAATTGTATTTTTAAAAATAAATTCAGATTTTTTTCAATGATTCCACTCTGTTCTACTATTCCCTTTATTTAGAACCACAAAATGAACCATATTGAAACATGGATCAAGTATTTTTTACTGCAATATTAAAGGATTGTAAAAACAACTAAACAGTGAAGCTATCGGTATCTTGTGTTTGGGTGATCTAAGCTAATGTTTCTTTCGTATTTCATGATAAATTAGTTACTTGAACCAATTATTCTGAAGTGCAAGATTACTTCAAAGATATGAATGCACAATGCAAGGTTTTTAACATGGGACAGGCTGTGTTATAAGTGCTGACCGTTTTGAGTTTTGTGTCTAAGGTTTTGAAAATTGAGCACAAACTTGTGAGATTAGCGCCAAAGTGATTGTAAAAAACTGTAATCACCTGGAATTGCTCATTAACACAATTATTCGGCCAGGAAGTAGAACTAATGAGTGAAATCAGCTGCTGAGTTAATGGGTGGAAGAAACTAATGGCAGGACTTTTACTTTATGACCCCTGGACTTTCCACCGCTAATAATAATAATTCCTGGAGGAAGGAATTTATGCAAATCAGCTGGGGGAAAATATTAAAGTTTCAATGTAGATAAATATTTGGAGAAGAAAGCATGGAGGAATATTACATTATTAATAAATAATAATTAATAAAGCAACATCTAGACATATGTTTATACACAACAATCCTTTTACTTCACAGTAAAATAAATCAGTAATTATGCTAAATGCATTATGTTTTGTTTTAGTAAGAAATGAAAATCTGTCAGTATAAGTTATCTCTGAGACAGTGAAAGCATAGGCCAGTCCTCACTCAGACATAAACACAAATCTACAATCCCACAAACACATTTACTTCTGTGACAAACACAACTACCCCGTTTCAACCATTTTAACTTTTAGATTCACTTTCTGAATACATAATCATACGGTAAAAAGACAGACAGAGTGGTTGAAAGATAGACACCTAAATGAAGAGATTGATTAATAGACTGGACAGAGATGGAGGGATGAAGTATCACACAGACCTTGACTGAAGCAGTGTTTCCAGTGTATAAGCTGCAGTCCAGTGTATCATCAGCAACAGAGGGATCACACAGAAATATGCCACCCTGTCAAAGCTCCACCCTGCAGGGTTTATATTACACTACACAGTATAATGGGCCATTTATCATTATTACTGAAGACAGATGCTTTGCACATCAATGCCAGGGAAGAATGACACAGATGTTGTATTACTGTCATTTAAGACAAAAAACACAGCCAGCTTAAGGCTGAAGATTTCTGTAGACAACATTCTTCTACTTTATTGTGGATTCACTATAGAATAGAATAGAATAGCTCTATTTTTCCAAGGGAAACCTTCAGGTGAAGTAGCTTGCACACAAAAAATGTTATTTACATGTTACATTAAAGGGGAATTACACCAGAAAATTATGTTTGATTTGTAGAAAAGAAGCTCTCCTCCTGATTAAAATGAGCTCTCAGCAAACTTTCTACCTGTAGTGAGAGCAGAGATATAGGCCCAAACTACTGCACATGTACCAGGTACCTGCTTTACTGTAAACTAAATTGGCCAAGAGCGCTAACAGTTTATGGGCGGTGTCAGACAACGGCAGTCACACTGCATAACGTTATGACTGGAGCGGAGGGGCTGGGCATTTTACTGCTAATCCTGCGCATAGATCGGAGGCCCGATCTAGCCTAGCCAGAAGGTACAAATCCAGCAGTAGCCAGTATGGCCTGGCCCAGAATCTCCACGTACTGCCCGTAGGTGTATTACCTTCTGCTTTATTCTGGTATGGCCTGGCCCAGAATCTCCACGTAGTGCCTGTAGGTGTATTAACTAATTTTACTGTACGGAATCCTAATAGTATGAGGTAGGTCAGCATGAGGTTTGTCATGCCACCCCTGTTGACACACAAACACAGACACACACACACACACACACACACACACACACACACACACACACATTTAAACCTCTAATACGTAAATTACTTCAAATCAGGAGAGACTAAATTACATTGGGAATACGCCAAATTGATGAGGCTAACAGATGTTAGCACAGAGCTGTTGAGTGTTCTCCTTGTTTTAAAGGAAAGGGACCTCAGTCTTCTTCCCGATGTAGAGATCTCAAACAGATGATTCAGGGATGTGAGGGAAGGACCATGATACATTCTCCTCTCTTGACTGTCCGGTCCTCATAAACTATACATTCTCCTCTCTCCACTGTCCGGTCCTCATGAAGTTGTTTCATGGTTCTTTGTTGTCTCCCTATGATCTTACAGTTTTTTTACAATCACTTTGGTGCTCATCTCACACGTTTGTGCTCAATTTTCAAAACCTTAGACCCAACACTCAAAATGGTCAGCACTTGTAACACAGCCTGTCTTATGTTCGAAACCTTGCATTGTGCATTCATATCTTTGAAGTAATCTTGCACTTCAGAATCCTTGGTTCAAATAACTAATTTATCATGAAATACAATAGGAATATTAGTTTAGATCACCCACACACAAGATACAGATAGCTTCACTGTTTAGTTGTTTTTACAATCCTTTAATATTGCAGTAAAAAATACTTGATCCATGTTTCAATATGGTTCTTTTTGTGGTTCTAAATAAAGGGAATAGTAGAGCCAGTAGAACAGAGTGGAATCATTGAACAAAATCAGAATTTATTTTTAAAAATACAATTACAACATAGGTTTGTTTGAATCATAGCAACAAATAATACAGTAATTATACACTGCGTGGCCAAAAAAAAAGTCGCACACACTAATATCTCGTTGGACCACCTTTAGCTTTGATTACGGCGCGCATTCGTTGTGGCATTGTTTCGACAACCTTATGCAACGTCACAACATTTATTTCCGTCCAGAGTTGCATCAATTTTTAGCCGAGATCTTGTATTGACGATAGGAGAGTCGAACCACTCAGTATAGTCTTCTCCAGCACATCCCAAAGACTTTCAATGGGGTTAAGGTCAGTACTCTGGTGGCCAATTCATGCGTGAAAATGATTCCTCATGCTCCCTGAACCACTCTTTCACAATTTGAGCCTGATGAATCTTGGCATTGTCATCCTGGAATATGCCCATTGATGGGATAACCTGGTTATTCAGTACATTCAGGTACTCAGTGGACTTAATTGTATTGCTGCACAAACGTTGCTGAGCCTAGACCTGACCAGTTGAAGCAACCCCAGATCATAACACTGTATCCAGAGGCTTGTACAGTGGGCACTATGCATAACGAGCGCAACGTCAAGTTTTTTTTTGGCCAGGCAGTGTAGCTACAATGTGAAAAAAAATTCCTCAACTGCAATGAAAAACAAAAAATAACAACAATTCTGACCTCTGGCTAGGTTGAAGTCTGCCTTGTCCACAAAGAGGAATTTGTGGTGGTTCTCTGCACCATCACCCTCTAAAAATAAATTAAAAGAAAATTACCCTACAGAATAATGTCAAAACTTGAGTCTTTAACAACAGGAATCTTGAAACTGAACATACTCAGTACGCAGTTGCTTCAATCTGAAACCAGAAACAGGTTGTCATTATTGGAAAAGCCAAGAAAATGGCCTGCATACATAGTCAAATCTGAAAACATTGTCTGGAACAGTGGAGCCATAGGAACAGTATCTGATAAAGGATGATGATGAAATATTTCAAAGATAATGTAGTAAAATTGGTTCATGTTCCAAAGTAATTGGTGTAAATAGATTTATTTATCCTAAAGCATTCATGATATAAACATGGAATGTTGCTACAGTAATCAGTTTCCATAAACCTATACATTATTAGTAATGCTACAGTTACTTACAGTTGGATTAATTGATAGATGCATTGTAATTAAATGAAAAGACAGTCACATCATATGTAATGGGTGTATTGCATTTTGAAATGATGGTAATGCTTTGATGGTAAGTTGTGTCATTGTGAAATAGCAATTTGGTTTCAGTGAACAAATGATTTTAGGTTTATGTGTATTGCACTCATGCAATGTTGAAAAATGAGCATTTTCATTATCTGTTTAGAGTTTGGTGTCTACAATTTTGAAAAATGACCTCAAGGTTCGGAAATTAGTGCCAAAGTGATTGTAAACAACTGTATTATCAGCATAATAACTTTTTTATTTAAGCACAAAATACCATTCAGATGCATAATCTGTTTTACATGAGACATGGCCCAGAGGGCAGAAAATAAATACAAAAACTATTTAAAAAAAATAGACATGAATGATACACAATAAATACAAACAATACCAATAGTTAAAAACATTGCCTTTTAAATTCTTGATTTAAATTGATTTGTTGAAATTCTGGTCTCATGCCAGAGTGTTTTTAACAACCTGTGATAGACGAGGCAGGTGTGAAAATAACTATATCCCATTTGAATTAATTTCCACTTCAGACGACAGACAATTTGAATAAAATGAACACCTAGTGCCCTCCTGCTCAGTACTGCATCATATCCCTGCCCGGAGCAGCACATCTCCCTCATGTTTTCAGCTACTGAATGAGTGTAAATTAAGTGATGTAATGGTTTACGGTATATAGACAAGGCTCACACTGCACAAGTTATTTTGCCAATGAATTTGAAAAGAACATAAATGACTAAGTGTTACTTACTTATCACAGGAAGTAGGTGCTCAGCTTCAGGTTTGCTGCTTGGTGAAGCCATATGTTCATTTGCATATTTCAGGGAGTTATTACTGTCATTGTGCTATGGGATATTTTTCATTGCCCAATTTGTTTATGTATATACACTAGGGTGACCATATATTGGATTTCAAAAAAAGAGCACAGGGTTAGGCGGGCATTATGAACATAATACTAGGCTATTTGTTTGTTTAAATATGGTCCATGGAACAAGGAAATCCTAAACAGACATTTTAGGAATTTAGAAATCCCGCCTGGACAGATATTTTTGGTCCCAAAAAAAAAAAAGTCTGGGGAAAAAGAGGACGTCTGCTCAGCCTAATATACACTTCTTAGACACTATATACAGTACAGAAACAATGCAAACACGATAGAAGCAGTATGTACCATTGTGTGTTTGTGTGTGTGTCTTGGCATTTGTGCGTGTACGTGTGTATGCGTGAGTGTGTGTGTGTGTGTGTGTGTGTGTGTGTGTGTGTGTGTGTGTGTGTGTGTGTGTGTGTGTGTCTGTATGTATGTGTGTGAGAGTGTGTGTTTGTGTACGTGAGTGTGTGTGTGTATGTCTACAGTTGAAGTCGGAAGTTTACATACACTTAGGTTGAAATCATTAAAACTAATTTTTAACCACTCCACATATTTCATGTTAGGAAACATGAAAAAACCTCTACCTGCTGCCTGGACTCCCTACCCACAAAATTATTCAAAACAGTACTTAGCTGACTTGCAATAGATCTACTGCAAATAATAAATAGCCTAAAAGCCCTGAAAACTGCTGTGGTCATTCCGGTACTAAAAAAGAGCAGCTTAGATTCCTCTGTAATGAACAACTTCAGACCCATCTCTAACCTGCCATTTATAGGTAAAATAATTGTGTTATAGGTAAAATATAGGTATAGGTAAAATAATACTGTTCCAGTGTAAATTACAGCTAAATCTAGACCCACCCCCCCGCCCCAATTCCCACAGAGATCCATTCAAATGCAGAGATGTTATAGAATTGCTTTTAAGAGTACCAGAAAATAAGATATCTTAATAAGAGTCTTTTGATATTGTTGGGTCACAGACATCAGGAAGTCTATGTGACCAAATATTAAAAATTTAAAGGCACAGTCAACTTAGTGTATGTAAACTTCTGACCCACTGGAATTGTGATATAGTGAATTAAAAGTGAAATAATCTGTCTGTAAACAATTGTTGGAAAAATTACTTGTGTCATGCCCAAAGTAAATGTCCTAATTGACTTGCCAACACTATAGTTTGCAAACATAAAATCTGTGGAGTGATTAAAAATGAGTTTTAATGACTTCAAATTAAGTGTATGTAAACTTCCGACTACAACTGTATATGTGTGTGTGTGTGTGTGTGTGTGTGTGTGTGTGTGTGTGTGTGTGTGTGTGTGTGTGTGTGTGTGTGTGTGTGTGTGTGTGTGTGTGTGTGTGTGTGTGTGTGTGTGTGTATGTGTGTCTGGGTGCACGTTTCCTCAGCTAGCCAGTGATTTTGTTGTTGCTATATCACTGAGATTAAGGGCACCATGCATCAGTGGAGAGGAGAGTATGAGCCCTGTTAGCTCAATGCTAACACACCTATAGGCAGCGTGTGCTGGTGTGGATTCCAGCCATCTCATTCTCTCTCTCAGCATCTCAATAATCTTTAACTGCAGTGAACATATAAGTGGTTACATACAATACGTCTCTCACAAAAGGCAAAGGCAAATTTATTTGTACAGCACATAATCATACTTTACAGATTAGGTAGATATATAAAAAGATACTAGTAATGAAATAAAAATGTATTATATAAAGTATAAAAGTAATTAAAAAAGTGCTTTAAAAAGTTTAAAACAGAAAGGAAGACAGTCAGTTAAAAGCAGAACAGAACATACTGATCTTTAGCCTACTCTTAAAAACCGCTAGAAATGGAGCCGATCTAATATCGTTTGGTAGTTTGTTCCAGTTTGTTGTTGCATAGTGGGCAAAAGCTGCCTCGCCTCGTTTAGTCTTAACTCTCGGAACAGATAGAAGGCCAGCTTCAGATGACCTAAGCGATCTAGAAGGCACATATGTCCTTAGCATGTCTAAGATGTATTTTGGTCCTAAGCCATTAATTGATTTATAGACAAGGAGCAGGATTTAAAGTCTATTCTTTATTAAACAGGTAGCCAGTGTAGTGATTCAAGAATGGGAGTTCTTGGTGTTAGTCAGGGCTCTAGCAGCAGCATTTTTAATAAGTTGTAGCTGTCTAAGTGTCTGTTTGGAGAGACCTGAAAAATGGCCGTTGCAGTAATCAAGCCTGCTAGATATAAAAGCATGGATAAGTTTCTCAAGATCATGCTCGGACATGTAACCCTTAATTCTAGCTATATTTTTGAGATTATAATAGGCTGTTTTTGTTTTTGATTTGATATGGGAGTTAAAACTTAAATCTGAGTCAAGGATGACACCAAGATTTCTCACCTGGTCTTTACATTAAAGTGAATGAGAAGCTAGATGAACACCAACCTTCTGCCTCTTTTCTTTGGCTCCAAAGATAATAGTCTCTGTTTTGTCTTCATTTAATTGTAGGAAATTCTGACAAAACCCTTTTCATGACTAGATTGATGCAGCCCAGTAGGAAGTCTATTTGTGCATAATCATCCTGGGAAAGGGCAACGTAGATTTGTGTGTCGTCGGCATACGTGTGATAGGCGATGTTGTTATTCTGAAAGAGTTTGCCTAGTGGGGGCAGGTATATATTGAATAAAAGAGGACCCAGAATGGATCCATGAGGAACTCCATACATCATGCTTGTAAGGTCAGATATAAAATTACCAATTGAAACAAAATAGTCTCTGTACTGAAGGTAGGACTTAAACCGTTGGAGGACTATATCAGATAAGCTGACCCAGTTTTCCAGTGTATGATCTAAAAGTAGTTCATGGTCAACGGTGTCGAATGCGGCGCTGAGGTCCAAAAGCATTAGGACTGAGACTTTGCCCGTGTCTGTATTTAAATTAACATCGTTCAAAACCTTAATAAGAGCCGTTTCTGTGCCGTGGTTAGGCCTAAATCCTGATTGAAAATGGTCGAAAAGTCTACAAGATGTTCACTAAGATCTTCACTAAGCTGCCGATAGACAATTTTCTCAATTATTTTACCTATAAATGGCAGGTTAGATATTTGTCTGAAGTCATTACAGAGGAATCTAAGCTGCTCTTTTTTAGTAGTAGAATGACCAGAGCAGTTTTCAGGGCTTTTAGGCTATTTATTATTTGCAGTAGATCTATTGCAAGTCAGCTAAATACTGTTTTGAATAATTTTTTTTTTCAAGAGCTTTGAGGTCAATGGTTTTAAAATGTGACATTTTTATGGTGTTGCATTTGTGTGCTACTACAGGTGACAGCCTCTTGCTGCTTGCCATAGTAAGTTGTCTGATTGTTCAAATTTTATTATTGAAGAAGGACGCAAATTCATTACATTTTTTAGTGGAAAGAAGGTTTGGAGCCATTTGAGCTGTCGGATATATCAGTCTAGAGACAGTGGCAAAAAGAGTGCCAGCATTCTTAGCATTCTTGCTGATGATATCAGAGGAGGAGGATTTTCTGGCTCTATTTAACTCAACGTTATAAGAATGCAGTTTCTTTTTGTATAATTCAAAGTGAACATGAAGTCTACTTTTAAGCCATTTGCGATCTGCTGTCTGACACTCTTTTTTCATCATAGTCACTGGGTCCGCATTTCTCCATGGAGCTCTATCTTTGCCAGAGATTAATTTGGTTTTGACCGGTGCAAGGTGATCTAGAAGAACTGTAGTTTTGGTGATAAAATCATGTAGAAGGTGATTTACCGGGGCGGGTGTGAGACTGGGGATAGACGACATGATTTCTATGAATTGTGTGCCAGTGCTTTCACTGATAAATCGTTTCTTAGTGAGTTTAGACTTACTAAGAATGTCCAGGGAGAGATTAAGGTCAAGGAAAATGCATAAGTGGCCAGACATGGCAGCATCAATAGCTGTTATAAACGAAGCTTTGAAACCTTTTGTAATAAAGAGGTCCAGTGTGTGGCCCCGAACATTAGTAGCCCCAGATACATGTTGAGTTAACCCGAATGTTTCAAGTAAATTCAGAAGTCCTTTAGCAAGGCTGTCATTTACAACATCTATATAAATATTAAAAATCCCCAGAAATAGACAAACGGTCATAGTCCATACAAACAATAGACAACAGTTCTCCAAATTCCTCTAGAAAAACAGCAGAGTACTTTGGCGGCCTATAAATAATCAGAAGTAGCGCTTTGAGAGTACTTTTTAGTGTGACAGCAAGATATTCAAAACAGGGGAACTTTCCAAGGTTAACCTGGTTGCACTGAAAGTAGTCAGAAAAGATCAAAGCAACTCCACTCCCTTTCTTATTTTCTCTGGGTGCATCAATGAAGTTAAAATTAGGGGGGAGGGGGGGGGGGGGCAGATTCCATTAGTACTGGTGTCCTGTTGTTCATGTCAAGCCAGGTCCAGAAAAGTCATAATTTTTGGTGAGTCCCTTTTGAGAAATCAGGTCGCTACAGGGAGTCAAATCTAGTGAAGCCAGACCCAATTGGGAGACATTCTTGCACTCTTGGGAGAGCCAACTGTCGGAAGGTTGGAATATTACCATGGAAGCTGCAGGCATTTCCCTGCTCCCTCAGTATCCCAGGATGCATTGCAGTTTCCCAGCCCTCATGAGGAAGTGGACAGGCTGGATGAAGGCGCAGATCACAGAGATGGCGAAGCAGATGGCGTACACCATGTAAAACACTTTCTCAGCGATGTGAACTCGCAGGGGGACCATGACTATCATTGGGAGGTAGTTAATCAAGTTATACACCAGGTTAACCACAATGATCCTGAAAGCCCTCCTCTTGCCTCGCTGAGGCTTCGCCTCCCTCCGCTGCCCCGCCCTCCTCAGCTGCCCCTCCCCCGGCCCAGGGCGCTTCAGCGCCTCCAGCACAGCCAGGCAGCAGAATAAATTTACATTGAGGAGGATCACCATGTAAACCAGGTCTGCATAATTCAGGACATCAAAAGGCAAAAACATACAGGCTAAGCAGCTCGCAAAAATAATCGTCCAGACCACACCCAAGCACCCTAACCTGTACCTCAGGGGCTTGTACCTGAGGAAGGTGATGGGATGGAGCACGGCCAGGTAACGCTCTACGCAGATGCAGCATTGGAACAGGGGACGGCCAAAGATGATAAGGCCAGTGAAAAACAACAGAGGCTTCGAAATAATCCCATTCCAGATAAAATTATTAAGAAGCGCTAGAGGAATCTGCAGGCAATATGCCACCTCTAACACAGCCAGGTTGAGGGTGAAGATCTCTGAAGACAGCATATCTCTCGGCCCCCTCATGATCAACCACAGAACCCAGCTGTTGGTTGGCAAGCCTACCAAGATGTTGATTAGAAAAGCAGAAACATATACCCAGGAACCCTCTGGCCACCAGGTGGTGATGTTGTACCACTCTACAGCAGAACTGGATCCGTTTCCCAAGGAGCTGTTCATCGTTTGAACAGGTGTACACCTGAGGGGAAAATAAGCGTAATTTCTAAAATGCCAGGACCTAGAAATACAGCCTAAGCATTAGCCTTTTTCTGATGCCCAACACCTTTCTCAGTGCAAATAATCAGAGGTGGAAAGTCCAGGTTCAGAAAGTGAGGCTGTGTCTCAAACGGCACAAATGCTGTCTTCCAAAGCAGAATATGAAGGCAGGAAGGCATCGAGGCAGGTCTCATTCAAAAGTTTGCATAAAACACTGCCTTCTAAGGTGCCTTAGAAGGCAGCATTTGAAGGCAGCATCACATGTATCCTTCACCGGGTATGATATCCCAGAAGTCTTTGCGATTACCTCAGGCTTCTCACTTCCGTTAAATTAATGGCGGCCGAAAACAACGAAGCGGTAGTTGCCGCAGCAGAGGAGCTTTTTTACAGTGTTAAAATACAGTATATTCCATAATTTGTTTGTTATATCTAAAAATGCATTTTAATTATTTAATACACTGGAATAGTATATCTGATGTTTTTAAGCCTCTGTGAGCTTTCCAGTAACTAGCCAGCTAACTTGGTAGCAAGCTAACGTAGCGTAATGAACAACCGTAAACACTGATCTCACGTGACATCATCCTTCCTTCGAAGTGCCTCCCAAATTCGTTGCCTTTTAAGGTACCTTCAGAGGGAGCAAGACAGCAAGGCAGTAAGGCAGCGAGGCAGCTGCCTTCGGTTTGAGACACAGCCTAAAATTTCTCCCCAGTATTTTGTTCCAATAACCTGGATTTGCACATTAGCATAATTCTTCAGCCAGGAGGTAAAACTAATTAGTGAAACCAGAGTTCATGGGTGGAAGAAACTCTGTGATTTGTAAATTCTCTTTTACATATATTTAATTCAAAACAGTACAAAGAAAAGATATGTAATGTTTTACCTTATCAACTTTGTTTTTGTAAATATATGCCAAATCCGAATTTGATGCCTGCAACACGTTCCAAAAAGGTTGGGACAGGGGCAAAAAAAAAAAAAAAAGAAAAAAGACTGGGAAGTTCAAAAAATGCCTGTTTGGAACATTCCACAGGTAAACAGGTGATGCCATCATGACTGGGTATAAAAGGATATCAAAAGTATGTGTTATTTTCAAGTACTCTTACAAGCGATACATGGTTGGCTAAATGGCTGCAAGTCATCAAGGGTCTGAGGTATCAAACGAGCCATCAAACCATCATTCTGCTGCCAGATATGCAGTAGATATGCAGTAGATATAGATGGATCACTTGGAGGGTTGTTTCTCCTGACTTAATTTTCAATAGGAAAATAAGTCAGGAGAAACAACCCTTAAAGTGATCCACTCATATCTAATGCATATCAGTGATGGTTTGAGGCTCGTTTGATACCTCAGACCCTTGATGACTTACAACCATTTAGCCAACCATGTGTTCCACACTATTCCTGTGTAATTTACAGCTTCCTCTAGTCCCACTCCCCAATTCCCATATAGATCCATTCAAATGCAGAGGGGTTATAGTATCGCTTGTAAGAGTAACTGAAAATAAGATATCAAGAGTATATTGATATCCTTTTACACCCAGTCATGATGGCATCACCTGTTTACCTGTGGAATGTTCCAAACAGGTGATTTTTTTTTTAAACTTCCCAGTCTTTTTTTTGCCCGTCCCAACTTTTTTGGAACGTGTTGCAGGCATCAATTCGGAATTAGCGTATATTTACAAAAGCAAATGAGTTGACAAGGTAAAACATTAAATATCTTTTCTTTGTACCGCTTTTAATTAAATATACGTAAAAGAGAATTTACAAATCACTGCTTTCTGCTTTTATGTGCATTTTACATACTGTCCCAACTTTTTTGGAATTGCAGTTGGACTTCAGTCAAATAAATCAGTAATTATGCAAAATGCATTGTTTTGTTTTAGTAAGAAATGAAAATCTGTCAGTATAAGTTATCTCTGAGACAGTGGAAGCATAGGCCAGTCCTCACTCAGACATAAACACAAATCTACAATCCCACAAACACATTTACTTCTGTGACAAACACTACTACACCGTTTCAACCATTTTAACTTTTAGATTCACTTTCTGAATACAGAATCATACGGTAAAAAGACAGACAGAGTGGTTAAAAGATTGACACCTAAATGAAGAGATTGATTAATAGACTGGACAGAGATGGAGGGATGAAGTATCACACAGACCTTGACTGAAGCAGTGTTTCCAGTGTATAAGCTGCAGTCCAGTGTATCATCAGCAACAGAGGGATCACACAGAAATATGCCACCCTGTCAAAGCTCCACCCTGCAGGGTTTATATTACACTAAACAGTAAAATGGGCCATTTATTGACATTACTTGCACATCAATGCCAGGGAAGAATGACACAGATGTTGTAATACTGTCATTGAAGACAAAATAACACAGCCAGCTTAAGGCTGAAGATTTTTGTAGACAGCATTCTTCTACTTTACTGTGGACTCACTATAGAATAGAATAGCTTTATTTTTCCAAGGGAAATCTTCAGGTGAATTAGCTTGCACACAAAAAACTTTATTTACATGTTACATTAAAGGGGAACTACACCAGAAAATGATGTTTGATTTGTAGAAACGTACCAGGTACCTGCTTTACTGTAAACTAAATTGGCCGCAGTTTATGGGCGGTGTCAGACAACGGCAGTCACACTGAATAACGTTATGACTGGAGCGGAGGGGCTGGGCATTTTTGTGCTAATCCTGCGCATAGATTGGAGGCCCTGCAGCGTCTCTGAGAGAGATCACATTACTCGCTGGCATGTTAGCCACTAATGTAACAGCTGTACTTAAAAATAATACCACCACTAGCTGGAGTTTTCAGAAAAACGGGGGAAATACGGCAATTAATTTAGGAAAACACAGCCCTTTATTTATCTACTTTTGGTAACAAAGCTAGCCTAGCCAGAAGGTACAAATCCAGCAGGAGCCAGTATGGCCTGGCGCAGAATCTCCACGTACTGCCCGTAGGTGTATTACCTTCTGCTTTATTCTGGTATGGCCTGGCCCAGAATCTCCACTTAAGTATATTAAATAATTTTACTGTACGGAATCCTAATGCTATGAGGTAGGTCAGCATGAGGTTTGTCATGCCAGCCCTGTTGACACACAAACACAGACACACACACACATTTAAACCTCCAATACGTAAATTACTTCAAATCAGGAGAGACTAAATTACATTGGGAATACGCCAAATCAGAAAATTTAATAAAACATTCAAATGATGTAATCGATGAGGCTAACAAATGTTAGCACAGAGCTGTTGTGTTCTTGTTTTAAAGGAAAGGGACCTCAGTCTTGTCCTGTCCTATGTTCGAAACCTTGCATTGTGCATTCATATCTTTGAAGTAATCTTGCACTTCAGAATCCTTGGTTCAAATAACTAATTTATCATGAAATACGATAGGAACATTAGTTTAGATCACCCAAACACAAGATACCGATAGCTTCACTGTTTCGTTGTTTTTACAATCCTTTAATATTGCAGTAAAGAATACTTGATTCATGTTACGATATGGTTCTTTTTGTGGTTCTAAATAAAGGGAATAGTAGAACAGAGTGGAATCATTGAACAAAATCAGAATTTATTTTAAAAAATACAATTACAACATATGTTTGTTTGAATCATAGCTACTCTACCACATACACACCCCCCCCCCTCTCAAACAAGGCCCTTGGTCACCTCTCTCATGAGGCCGAAGCTCTCCTCTAAGACGAGGTCTACAGTCACCTCTCTGAAAGGGTACTTATCCTCTGCCATTCCTTTGACCACCTCCTCCTCCTCCTCCTCCTCCTCCCACTGCTTGACCTCTATTCTGATGTGGATCATCTCCCTGCTCCTTGTTATTGCTATGTCGTTGCAGGTGGATACACTTATACTCCATAAGCTGAAACCAGTCATCATTACTGTAACAGGTTGTCATTATTGGAAAAGCCAAGAAAACAGCCTGCATACATAGTCAAATCTGAAAACATTGTCTGGAACAGTGGGACCATAGGAGCAGTGTCTGATAAAGGATGATGATGAAATATTTAAAAGATCATTTTTAGGGTTCCCGCAGGGGGGACCGGACCCAAATGCAAGACTCAGACAGCCCAGGGAGTACATTCATTGAGAGACATAGGCAGGGGCAAGAAGAAACCAGACACGAGGCAGGAACATGGACGGGCTGTGACGAGGAGGCTGTGACAAGGGGAATAAGACGAGGGGTCAGGAACCAGGCCAGGCATGACACAGGGAAACAGGGCAGCCCTCTGGCCGTGGGGTCAGGAACAAGGACGGCAGGCACTAAGCCAAGCACGCAGCCAAGGGAACAGGCGCTCAGCCTGGGGGAACGAGGGAGCCTGGACGGAACAAAGACTAAACATGATAAAGACAAGACAAGGAGGTACATAACACGAGGGTACATGACGCGAGGGTACATGACGCGAGGGTACATGACGCGAGGGTACATGACGCGAGGGTACATGACGCGAGGGTACATGACGCGAGGGTACATGACGCGAGGGTACATGACGCGAGGGTACATGACGCGAGGGTACATGACGCGAGGGTACATGACGCGAGGGTACATGACGCGAGGGTACATGACGCGAGGGTACATGACGCGAGGGTACATGACGCGAGGGTACATGACGCGAGGGTACATGACGCGAGGGTACATGACGCGAGGGTACATGACGCGAGGGTACATGACGCGAGGGTACATGACGCGAGGGTACATGACGCGAGGGTACATAACACGAGGGTACATAACACGAGGGTACATAACACGAGGGTACATAACACGAGGGTACATAACACGAGGGTACATGACGCGAGGGTACATGACGCGAGGGTACATAACACGAGGGTACATAACACGAGGGTACATGACGCGAGGGTACATAACACGAGGGTACATAACACGAGGGTACATAACACGAGGGTACATAACACGAGGGTACATAACACGAGGGTACATGACGCGAGGGTACATAACACGAGGGTACATAACGCGAGGGTACATAACACGAGGGTACATAACACGAGGGTACATGACGCGAGGGTACATGACGCGAGGGTACATAACACGAGGGTACATAACACGAGGGTACATGACGCGAGGGTACATAACACGAGGGTACATGACGCGAGGGTACATGACGCGAGGGTACATAACACGAGGGTACATGACACGAGGGTACATAACACGAGGGTACATAACACGAGGGTACATGACGCGAGGGTACATAACACGAGGGTACATAACACGAGGGTACATAACACGAGGGTACATAACACGAGGGTACATAACACGAGGGTACATAACACGAGGGTACATAACACGAGGGTACATAACACGAGGGTACATAACACGAGGGTACATAACACGAGGGTACATGACGCGAGGGTACATAACACGAGGGTACATAACACGAGGGTACATAACACGAGGGTACATAACACGAGGGTACATGACGCGAGGGTACATAACACGAGGGTACATAACACGAGGGTACATAACGCGAGGGTACATAACACGAGGGTACATAACACGAGGGTACATGACGCGAGGGTACATGACGCGAGGGTACATAACACGAGGGTACATAACACGAGGGTACATGACGCGAGGGTACATAACACGAGGGTACATGACGCGAGGGTACATGACGCGAGGGTACATAACACGAGGGTACATAACACGAGGGTACATGACACGAGGGTACATAACACGAGGGTACATAACACGAGGGTACATGACGCGAGGGTACATAACACGAGGGTACATAACACGAGGGTACATAACACGAGGGTACATAACACGAGGGTACATAACACGAGGGTACATAACACGAGGGTACATAACACGAGGGTACACATGGCGTGACAGCACAAGACAAGACCACAACGGAAAACCCAGCTCATGAACAAACAGGATGAGCAACACAAGACGGGCAAAGTGACGGGGCAGACTATATACACCACATGACCAGGACAAAACGAGCAACAGGTGGGAGGAGGCTAACGAGGACAGGAGAGGAAAACACAATGCAGGTGTGGGGAGTGCAGGACACAAGTAGGAGGGAGAGAGGGAAAACCCGGGATGGAACCCGGGTGCCTCACAATAATGTAGTAAAATTGGTTCATGTTCCAAAGTAATTGGTGTAAATAGATTTTATTATCCTAAAGCATTCATGATCTAAACATGGAATGTTGCTACAGTACAGTAACCTATGCATTATTAGTAATGCTACAGTTACTTATCATTTTGAGCAGTTGGAATAATTGATAGTAAGATGCATTGTAATTAAACGAAAAGACAGTCACATCATATGTAATGGGTGTATTGAATTTTGAAATGATGGTAATGCTTTGATGGTAAGTTGTGTCATCGTGAACTAGCAATTTGGTTTCAGTGAACAAATGATTTTAGCTTTATGCGTATTGCACTCATGCAATGTTGAAAAATGGCATTTTCATCATCTGTTTAGTTTGGTGTCTACAATTTTGAAAAATCACCTCAAGGTTCTGAAATTAGTGCCAAAATGATAGTAAAAAACTGTATTATCAGCATAATTACTTTTTTATTTAAGCACAAAATACCATTCAGATACATAATCTATTTTACATGAGACATGGCCCAGAGGGCAGAAAATAAATACAAAAAGTATTTAAAAAAACAGACATCAATGATACACAATAAATACAAACAATACCAATAGTTAAAATCATTTCCTTTTAAATTCTTGATTTAAATTGATTTATTGAAATGCTGGTCTCATGCCAGAGTGTTTTCTACAACCTGTGATAGATAAGGCAGGTGTGAAAATAACTATATCCCATTTTAATTAATTTCCACTTCAGACGACAGACAATTTGAATAAAATGAACTCCTAGTGCCCTCCTGCTCAGTACTGCATCATATCCCTGCCCGGAGCAGCACATCTCCCTCATGTTTTCAGCTACTGAATGAGTGTAAATTAAGTGATGTAATGGTTTACGGTATATAGACAAGGCTCACACTGTGCACTGTAATTAAGTGATGTAATGGTTTACGGTATAGAGACAAGGCTCACACTGTGCACTGTAATTAAGTGATGTAATGGTTTACGGTATATAGACAAGGCTCACACTGTGCACTGTAATTAAGTGATGTAATGGTTTACGGTATATAGACAAGGCTCACACTGTGCACTGTAATTAAGTGATGTAATGGTTAACGGTATATAGACAAGGCTCACACTGTGCACTGTAATTAAGTGATGTAATGGTTTACGGTATATAGACAAGGCTCACACTGTGCACTGTAATTAAGTGATGTAATGGTTAACGGTATATAGACAAGGCTCACACTGTGCACTGTAATTAAGTGATGTAATGGTTTACAGTATATAGACAAGGCTCACACTGTGCACTGTAATTAAGTGATGTAATGGTTTACGGTATATAGACAAGGCTCACACTGTGCACTGTAATTAAGTGATGTAATGGTTTACGGTATATAGACAAGGCTCACACTGTGCACTGTAATTAAGTGATGTAATGGTTTACGGTATATAGACAAGGCTCTCACTGTGCACTGTAATTAAGTGATGTAATGGTTTACGGTATATAGACAAGGCTCACACTGTGCACTGTAATTAAGTGATGTAATGGTTTACGGTATATAGACAAGGCTCACACTGTGCACTGTAATTAAGTGATGTAATGGTTTACGGTATGTAGACAAGGCTCACACTGTGCACTGTAATTAAGTGATGTAATGGTTTACGGTATATAGACAAGGCTCACACTGTGCACTGTAATTAAGTGATGTAATGGTTTACGGTATATAGACAAGCCTCACACTGTGCACTGTAATTAAGTGATGTAATGGTTTACGGTATATAGACAAGGCTCACACTGTGCACGGTAAGTTATTTTGCCAATGAATTTGAAAAGGACATAAATGACTAAGTGTTACTTTGAGAACTTATCACAGGAAGTAGGTGCTCAGCTTCAGGTTTTCTGCTTGGTGAAGCCATATGCTCATTTGCATATTTCAGGGAGTTATTACTGTCATTGTGCTACGGGATATTTTTCATTGTGCAATTTGTTTATGTATATACACTAGGGTGACCATATATTGGATTTCAAAAAAAGAGGACAGGGTTAGGCCGGCATTATGAACATAATACTAGGCTATTTGTTTGTTTATATATGGTCTATGGAACAAGGAAATCCTAAACAGACAGACAGAAGCAGTATGTACCATTGTGTGTCTTGGCATTTGTGTGTGTACGTGTGTATGTTTGTGTGTTTGTGTATGTGAGTGTGTGTGTGTATGTGAGTGAGTGTGTGTACGTGTGTGTTTTTGTGTATGTGAGTGTGTGTGTGTGTGTCTATGTGTGTGTGTGTGTGTGTGTGTGTGTGTGTGTGTGTGTGTGTGTGTGTCTGTGTGCACGTTTCCTCAGCTAGCCAGTGATTTTGTTGTTGCTATATCACTGAGATTAAGGGCACCGTGCATCAGTGGAGAGGAGAGTATGAGCCCTGTTAGCTCAATGCTAACACACCTATAGGCAGCGTGTGCTGGTCTGGATTCCAGCCATCTCATTCCCCCTCTCAGCATCTCAATAATCTCTAAGGCAGGGGTGTCAAACTCCAGTCCTGGAGGGCCGCAGTGTTTACAGGTATTTGTGGTTTCCTATCAAACAGCAGCTAATTAAAAGATCACTACTACACTCTAGATTTTTTTTTTTAGCTGTAAACGTGTTTGTACGCCTACCTTATATGCCTAACTTATTCATCCATTCCGTTATTTCAACAATTCTGTAATAATATTGTACATCATAAGAAACTGGTAAAAAAAACGTCTTTGTGCTACCCTCTTACAGTTGAAATTTCCTTTCTGCTCCCCACACTGCCCCCGCCCCACTCGTGATGTCAGAGTACCTCTTTGGAGGTAGCCTACCTCTACGTCATATGGATAATTGTTGAGGCCCATAACGGAAATACCCGGCACTTGATTCGTTAGACGCACTACGGTCCTTTGGTTTTGGCCATAGAGCGTATATAGGAGCTGGAGAGGGTGGGAGGGGCCAGTCAGTAGAGCGTATATAGGAGCTGGAGAGGGTGGGAGGGGCCAGTCAGTAGAGCGTATATAGGAGCTGGAGAGGGTGGGAGGGGCCAGTCAGTAGAGTGTATATAGGAGCTGGAGAGGGTGGGAGGGGCCAGTCAGTAGAGTGTATATAGGAGCTGGAGAGGGTGGGAGGGGCCAGTCAGTAGAGCGTATATAGGAGCTGGAGAGGGTGGGAGGGGCCAGTCAGTAGAGCGTATATAGGAGCTGGAGAGGGTGGGAGGGGCCAGTCAGTAGAGTGTATATAGGAGCTGGAGAGGGTGGGAGGGGCCAGTCAGTAGAGTGTATATAGGAGCTGGAGAGGGTGGGAGGGGCCAGTCAGTAGAGCGTATATAGGAGCTGGAGAGGGTGGGAGGGGCCAGTCAGTAGAGCGTATATAGGAGCTGGAGAGGGTGGGAGGGGCCAGGCAGTGAGGCACCTGGAAGTATACTTGCTGAGCACAAAAGAGCTTTCTGCCCATCGAAATCAATGGAGAAAACCAAGCTGATTTCACAACCAAAGAAAACCTAATCGTTCATTGTTTTTGTGATCATAGCATTCATTATGTGTACCAGTTTATGAAACAATGATTGTTTTAGCCCAGAAGTGTTGTCAAATTAATTATTAAAATTACGTTTTCCTAAAAATTTTACATATTCTGCTTTTCATATGAACGTGACGACCTTTAATCGAGTATAAAAATATAATCGGGGAAGTTTAATTTCGCCTTCAAATGTCTGATATTTCCCATTAATTTTAATGAATCTTTTGCGCACACAGCACAGAGATACGTGCAGTACAGGCTTACTGAGGGCGGGCTTGCTTGTCTAGTTACAGTTTTTCTCAATTGTTTAGACACGCATAAGTTGAATACATTATTATTTCCATGTATTTGTGTACCATTTCAGTTTTATTAATCAAAATGTCCAACGGACAAAAGATGTCCTCCAATGCTGAAATGACCCAGCTACCTACCGACACAATAAGCTAGCTATGAATATGTAATAACGTTATATGCAAGTACGTGCATCCACTTAGCTGACGTTAGCTAGCTAGATTGCAATTATTAGGGTGACGTGTATAAATTATCCATCACTTTTCACATCTGGCATGTCGCAGGCACACCCCTACACAAATGCAATTTTACCGTTCCTTTCCATTTATTATAAAGCACTAATCCATAATGACACTCATTCTTTATAACTAACAAAAGCTATTATTCATGAAAAAATAAGGTAATAAGCATTATAGTTAAGCACATGAGCATAATATGATGCTGACGCTTGATTGAGCAAGGACGTTCCATTTGTCTAATGCATGTTGCCTCGATTCCTCCATCCTCTTATCTGATCCTTGCATCCTAGGATAGGATGCAAGGAGTGAAAATAAGCGATTGGAATGAACCGCTAGAAAGCTGCAGGCATTTCCCTGCACCCTCAGTATCCCATGATGCACTGCAGTTTCCCAGCCCTGATGAGGAAGTGGACGGGTTGGATGAAGGAGCAGATCACACAGACAGAGAAGCAGACGCTGTACACCATGTAAAACAAGTTCAAAGAGATGTGTCCTTGCAGGGAGATGGCCACCATCAGTGGGAGGTAGATAATCAAGTAATATACCAGGCTGACCACAATGATCTTGAAAGCCCTCCTCTTGCCTAGCTGAGGCTCCGCCTCCCTCCGCTGCCCCGCCCCCCTCAGCTGCCCCTCCCCCGGCCCAGGGCGCTTCAGCGCCTCCAGCACAGCCAGGCAGCAGAAGGACTTTACACTGAGGAGGATCACCATGTAAACCAGGTCTGCATAAATCAGGACATCAAAAGGCAAAAACATACTGACTAAGCAGCTCGCAAAAATAATCGTCCAGACCACACCCAAGCACCCTAACCTGTACTTCAGGGGCTTGTACCTGAGGAAGGTGATGGGATGGAGCACGGCCAGGTAACGCTCTACGCAGATGCAGCATTGGAACAGGGGACGGCCAAAGAAGATAAGGCCACTGAAGAACAACACAGCAGTCGAAATGATCCCATTCCAGGTAAACAAATTAAGAACAGCTAGAGGAATCTGCAGGCAATATGCCACCTCTAACACAGCCAGGTTGAGGGTGAAGATCTCTGAAGACAGCATATCTCTCGGCCCCCTCATGATCAACCACAGAACCCAGCTGTTGGTTGGCAAGCCTACCAAGATGTTGGTTAGAAAAGCACAACAGAATATATAGGACAACTCTGGCCACCTGGTGGTGATGTTGTACAACTCTACAGCAGAGCTGGATCCGTTTCCCAAGGAGCTGTTCATCGTTTGGACAGGTGTACACCTGAGGGGAAAATAAGCGTAATTTCTAAAATGCCAGGACCTAGAAATACAGCCTAAGCATTAGCCTTTTTCTGATGGCCAAGACCTTTCTCAGTGCAAATAATCAGAGGTGGAAGATCCAGGTTCAGTAATGAGAAAGTCCTCCCCAGTTTTTTGTTTTACAGTTTTTTACAATCACTTTGGCACTCATTTCAGAACCTTTTGGTCATTTTTCAAAATTGTAGACACAAAACCCAAAACAGATAAACAAAATGCCCATTTTTCAAAACTCTAAACACCTTTTTCAATTGCATGAATACAATACACATAAACCTAAAATAATTTGTTCACTGAACCAAATCATTTGTTCACAATGACACAACATACCATCAAAGTATTAGCATTTCAAAATGCAATACACACATTACATATGATGTGACTGTCTTTTCATTTCATTACAATGCATCTAACTATCAATTAATCCAACTGCTCAAAATTATAAGTAACTGTAGCATTACTAATAATGTATAGGTTTATGGAAACTGATTACTGTAGCAAGATTCAATGTTTAGATCATGAATGTTTTTGTATAAAGAAATCTATTGACACCAATTATTTTGGAACATGAACCAATTTTACTACATTATCTTTGAAATGTGTCATCATCATCCTTTATCAGATACTGTTCCTATGGTCCCACTGCTCCAGGCAATGGCTGTTCCTAGGGTCCCACTGTTCCAGGCAATGGCTGTACCTATGGTCCCACTGTTCCAGACAATGGCTGTTCCTAGGGTCCCACTGTTCCAGACAATGGCTGTTCCTAGGGTCCCACTGTTCCAGGCAATGGCTGTTCCTATGGTCCCACTGTTCCAGGCAATGGCTGTTCCTAGGGTCCCACTGTTCCAGGCAATGGCTGTTCCTAGGGTCCCACTGTTCCAGGCAATGGCTGTTCCTATGGTCCCACTGTTCCAGGCAATGGCTGTTCCTATGGTCCCACTGTTCCAGGCAATGGCTGTTCCTAGGGTCCCACTGTTCCAGGCAATGGCTGTTCCTAGGGTCCCACTGTTCCAGGCAATGACTGTTCCTAGGGTCCCACTGTTCCAGGCAATGGCTGTTCCTATGGTCCCACTGTTCCAGGCAATGGCTGTTCCTATGGTCCCACTGTTCCAGGCAATGGCTGTTCCTAGGGTCCCACTGTTCCAGGCAATGGCTGTTCCTATGGTCCCACTGTTCCAGGCAATGACTGTTCCTAGGGTCCCACTGTTCCAGGCAATGGCTGTTCCTATGGTCCCACTGTTCCAGGCAATGGCTGTTCCTAGGGTCCCACTGTTCCAGGCAATGGCTGTTCCTAGGGTCCCACTGTTCCAGGCAATGGCTGTTCCTAGGGTCCCACTGTTCCAGGCAATGGCTGTTCCTATGGTCCCACTGTTCCAGGCAATGGCTGTTCCTATGGTCCCACTGTTCCAGGCAATGGCTGTTCCTAGGGTCCCACTGTTCCAGGCAATGGCTGTTCCTAGGGTCCCACTGTTCCAGGCAATGGCTGTTCCTATGGTCCCACTGTTCCAGGCAATGGCTGTTCCTAGGGTCCCACTGCTCCAGGCAATGGCTGTTCCTAGGGTCCCACTGCTCCAGGCAATGGCTGTTCCTAGGGTCCCACTGTTCCAGGCAATGGTATATGGTAGAGGACAAGGCCACGGACCAAGACAGTGATGGCAACAGCAAAGAGTGTCCAAAGAAATCCGAACAATAGTTGTAGACCTTGTCATAAATTGTGGCATGACAATGACAACAGCTACAATGATTCAGAGAAACCTCAGGAGATGGCCTCGATCATCAGAACTTTCCACCATGAGAACCGGTAAGTCTTCACATTGCACTATGCATTACTCTCAATTGTCAAATTACTGTATAATGCATGCCATTGCATACCACACAGTAGTTGTTGTGACTGAATGTATTCTTTGTTTTCCTTGACAGAACTGATGTACGCCGGAACAAAATTCAACGGCACATCACTGACAATGACGACATGTTCAACAAGGTGGAGACCATAAGTCTGAAAACTATTGCATGCATTCTGAAAAGGCATCAGGTGTCTCTAAAAGAGATGGTGCCTTTTGAAAGTAATGCAAATAGAGTGAAGCAACTGCGTACTGAGTATGTTCAGTTTCAAGATTCCTGTTGTCAAAGATTGAAGTTTGATCTACATTATTCTGTTGGGTAATTTTCTTTCAATTTGTTTTTAGAGGGTGATGGAGCTGGATGCTGTAGAGAACCACCACAAATTCCTCTTTGTGGACGAGGCAGGCAACCTAGCCAGAGGTCGGAACTGTTATTACAGTATTTTTTGATTTTCACTGCAGTTGAGGACTTTTTTTTCACTTTGTAGCTATAATTACTGTATTTATTTGTTGCTATTATTCAAAGAAACCTATGTTGTAATTGTATTTTTAAAAATAAATTCAGATTTTTTTCAATGATTCCACTCTGTTCTACTATTCCCTTTATTTAGAACCACAAAATGAACCATATTGAAACATGGATCAAGTATTTTTTACTGCAATATTAAAGGATTGTAAAAACAACTAAACAGTGAAGCTATCGGTATCTTGTGTTTGGGTGATCTAAGCTAATGTTTCTTTCGTATTTCATGATAAATTAGTTACTTGAACCAATTATTCTGAAGTGCAAGATTACTTCAAAGATATGAATGCACAATGCAAGGTTTTTAACATGGGACAGGCTGTGTTACAAGTGCTGACCGTTTTGAGTTTTGTGTCTAAGGTTTTGAAAATTGAGCACAAACTTGTGAGATTAGCGCCAAAGTGATTGTAAAAAACTGTAATCACCTGGAATTGCTCATTAACACAATTATTCGGCCAGGAAGTAGAACTAATGAGTGAAATCAGCTGCTGAGTTAATGGGTGGAAGAAACTAATGGCAGGACTTTTACTTTATGACCCCTGGACTTTCCACCGCTAATAATAATAATTCCTGGAGGAAGGAATTTATGCAAATCAGCTGGGGGAAAATATTAAAGTTTCAATGTAGATAAATATTTGGAGAAGAAAGCATGGAGGAATATTACATTATTAATAAATAATAATTAATAAAGCAACATCTAGACATATGTTTATACACAACAATCCTTTTACTTCACAGTAAAATAAATCAGTAATTATGCTAAATGCATTATGTTTTGTTTTAGTAAGAAATGAAAATCTGTCAGTATAAGTTATCTCTGAGACAGTGAAAGCATAGGCCAGTCCTCACTCAGACATAAACACAAATCTACAATCCCACAAACACATTTACTTCTGTGACAAACACAACTACCCCGTTTCAACCATTTTAACTTTTAGATTCACTTTCTGAATACATAATCATACGGTAAAAAGACAGACAGAGTGGTTGAAAGATAGACACCTAAATGAAGAGATTGATTAATAGACTGGACAGAGATGGAGGGATGAAGTATCACACAGACCTTGACTGAAGCAGTGTTTCCAGTGTATAAGCTGCAGTCCAGTGTATCATCAGCAACAGAGGGATCACACAGAAATATGCCACCCTGTCAAAGCTCCACCCTGCAGGGTTTATATTACACTACACAGTATAATGGGCCATTTATCATTATTACTGAAGACAGATGCTTTGCACATCAATGCCAGGGAAGAATGACACAGATGTTGTATTACTGTCATTTAAGACAAAAAACACAGCCAGCTTAAGGCTGAAGATTTCTGTAGACAACATTCTTCTACTTTATTGTGGATTCACTATAGAATAGAATAGAATAGCTCTATTTTTCCAAGGGAAACCTTCAGGTGAAGTAGCTTGCACACAAAAAATGTTATTTACATGTTACATTAAAGGGGAATTACACCAGAAAATTATGTTTGATTTGTAGAAAAGAAGCTCTCCTCCTGATTAAAATGAGCTCTCAGCAAACTTTCTACCTGTAGTGAGAGCAGAGATATAGGCCCAAACTACTGCACATGTACCAGGTACCTGCTTTACTGTAAACTAAATTGGCCAAGAGCGCTAACAGTTTATGGGCGGTGTCAGACAACGGCAGTCACACTGCATAACGTTATGACTGGAGCGGAGGGGCTGGGCATTTTACTGCTAATCCTGCGCATAGATCGGAGGCCCGATCTAGCCTAGCCAGAAGGTACAAATCCAGCAGTAGCCAGTATGGCCTGGCCCAGAATCTCCACGTACTGCCCGTAGGTGTATTACCTTCTGCTTTATTCTGGTATGGCCTGGCCCAGAATCTCCACGTAGTGCCTGTAGGTGTATTAACTAATTTTACTGTACGGAATCCTAATAGTATGAGGTAGGTCAGCATGAGGTTTGTCATGCCACCCCTGTTGACACACAAACACAGACACACACACACACACACACACACACACACACACACACACACACACACACACACACACACACACACACACACACACACATTTAAACCTCTAATACGTAAATTACTTCAAATCAGGAGAGACTAAATTACATTGGGAATACGCCAAATTGATGAGGCTAACAGATGTTAGCACAGAGCTGTTGAGTGTTCTCCTTGTTTTAAAGGAAAGGGACCTCAGTCTTCTTCCCGATGTAGAGATCTCAAACAGATGATTCAGGGATGTGAGGGAAGGACCATGATACATTCTCCTCTCTTGACTGTCCGGTCCTCATAAACTATACATTCTCCTCTCTCCACTGTCCGGTCCTCATGAAGTTGTTTCATGGTTCTTTGTTGTCTCCCTATGATCTTACAGTTTTTTTACAATCACTTTGGTGCTCATCTCACACGTTTGTGCTCAATTTTCAAAACCTTAGACCCAACACTCAAAATGGTCAGCACTTGTAACACAGCCTGTCCTATGTTCGAAACCTTGCATTGTGCATTCATATCTTTGAAGTAATCTTGCACTTCAGAATCCTTGGTTCAAGTAACTAATTTATCATGAAATACGATAGGAACATTAGTTTAGATCACCCATACACAAGATACCGATAGCTTCACTGTTTAGTTGTTTTTACAATCCTTTAATATTGCAGTAAAAAATACTTGATCCATGTTTCAATATGGTTCTTTTTGTGGTTCTAAATAAAGGGAATAGTAGAGCCAGTAGAACAGAGTGGAATCATTGAACAAAATCAGAATTTATTTTTAAAAATACAATTACAACATAGGTTTGTTTGAATCATAGCAACAAATAATACAGTAATTATACACTGCGTGGCCAAAAAAAAAGTCGCACACACTAATATCTCGTTGGACCACCTTTAGCTTTGATTACGGCGCGCATTCGTTGTGGCATTGTTTCGACAACCTTATGCAACGTCACAACATTTATTTCCGTCCAGAGTTGCATCAATTTTTAGCCGAGATCTTGTATTGACGATAGGAGAGTCGAACCACTCCGTATAGTCTTCTCCAGCACATCCCAAAGACTTTCAATGGGGTTAAGGTCAGTACTCTGGTGGCCAATTCATGCGTGAAAATGATTCCTCATGCTCCCTGAACCACTCTTTCACAATTTGAGCCTGATGAATCTTGGCATTGTCATCCTGGAATATGCCCATTGATGGGATAACCTGGTTATTCAGTACATTCAGGTACTCAGTGGACTTAATTGTATTGCTGCACAAACGTTGCTGAGCCTAGACCTGACCAGTTGAAGCAACCCCAGATCATAACACTGCATCCAGAGGCTTGTACAGTGGGCACTATGCATAACGAGCGCAACGTCAAGTTTTTTTTTGGCCAGGCAGTGTAGCTACAATGTGAAAAAAAATTCCTCAACTGCAATGAAAAACAAAAAATAACAACAATTCTGACCTCTGGCTAGGTTGAAGTCTGCCTTGTCCACAAAGAGGAATTTGTGGTGGTTCTCTGCACCATCACCCTCTAAAAATAAATTAAAAGAAAATTACCCTACAGAATAATGTCAAAACTTGAGTCTTTAACAACAGGAATCTTGAAACTGAACATACTCAGTACGCAGTTGCTTCAATCTGAAACCAGAAACAGGTTGTCATTATTGGAAAAGCCAAGAAAATGGCCTGCATACATAGTCAAATCTGAAAACATTGTCTGGAACAGTGGAGCCATAGGAACAGTATCTGATAAAGGATGATGATGAAATATTTCAAAGATAATGTAGTAAAATTGGTTCATGTTCCAAAGTAATTGGTGTAAATAGATTTATTTATCCTAAAGCATTCATGATATAAACATGGAATGTTGCTACAGTAATCAGTTTCCATAAACCTATACATTATTAGTAATGCTACAGTTACTTACAGTTGGATTAATTGATAGATGCATTGTAATTAAATGAAAAGACAGTCACATCATATGTAATGGGTGTATTGCATTTTGAAATGATGGTAATGCTTTGATGGTAAGTTGTGTCATTGTGAAATAGCAATTTGGTTTCAGTGAACAAATGATTTTAGGTTTATGTGTATTGCACTCATGCAATGTTGAAAAATGAGCATTTTCATTATCTGTTTAGAGTTTGGTGTCTACAATTTTGAAAAATGACCTCAAGGTTCGGAAATTAGTGCCAAAGTAATTGTAAACAACTGTATTATCAGCATAATAACTTTTTTATTTAAGCACAAAATACCATTCAGATGCATAATCTGTTTTACATGAGACATGGCCCAGAGGGCAGAAAATAAATACAAAAACTATTTTAAAAAAATAGACATGAATGATACACAATAAATACAAACAATACCAATAGTTAAAAACATTGCCTTTTAAATTCTTGATTTAAATTGATTTGTTGAAATTCTGGTCTCATGCCAGAGTGTTTTTAACAACCTGTGATAGACGAGGCAGGTGTGAAAATAACTATATCCCATTTGAATTAATTTCCACTTCAGACGACAGACAATTTGAATAAAATGAACACCTAGTGCCCTCCTGCTCAGTACTGCATCATATCCCTGCCCGGAGCAGCACATCTCCCTCATGTTTTCAGCTACTGAATGAGTGTAAATTAAGTGATGTAATGGTTTACGGTATATAGACAAGGCTCACACTGCACAAGTTATTTTGCCAATGAATTTGAAAAGAACATAAATGACTAAGTGTTACTTACTTATCACAGGAAGTAGGTGCTCAGCTTCAGGTTTGCTGCTTGGTGAAGCCATATGTTCATTTGCATATTTCAGGGAGTTATTACTGTCATTGTGCTATGGGATATTTTTCATTGCCCAATTTGTTTATGTATATACACTAGGGTGACCATATATTGGATTTCAAAAAAAGAGCACAGGGTTAGGCGGGCATTATGAACATAATACTAGGCTATTTGTTTGTTTAAATATGGTCCATGGAACAAGGAAATCCTAAACAGACATTTTAGGAATTTAGAAATCCCGCCTGGACAGATATTTTTGGTCCCAAAAAAAAAAAAGTCTGGGGAAAAAGAGGACGTCTGCTCAGCCTAATATACACTTCTTAGACACTATATACAGTACAGAAACAATGCAAACACGATAGAAGCAGTATGTACCATTGTGTGTTTGTGTGTGTGTCTTGGCATTTGTGCGTGTACGTGTGTATGCGTGAGTGTGTGTGTGTGTGTGTGTGTGTGTGTCTGTATGTATGTGTGTGAGAGTGTGTGTTTGTGTACGTGAGTGTGTGTGTGTATGTCTACAGTTGAAGTCGGAAGTTTACATACACTTAAGTTGAAATCATTAAAACTAATTTTTAACCACTCCACATATTTCATGTTAGGAAACATGAAAAAACCTCTACCTGCTGCCTGGACTCCCTACCCACAAAATTATTCAAAACAGTACTTAGCTGACTTGCAATAGATCTACTGCAAATAATAAATAGCCTAAAAGCCCTGAAAACTGCTGTGGTCATTCCGGTACTAAAAAAGAGCAGCTTAGATTCCTCTGTAATGAACAACTTCAGACCCATCTCTAACCTGCCATTTATAGGTAAAATAATTGTGTTATAGGTAAAATATAGGTATAGGTAAAATAATACTGTTCCAGTGTAAATTACAGCTAAATCTAGACCCACCCCCCCCGCCCCAATTCCCATAGAGATCCATTCAAATGCAGAGATGTTATAGAATTGCTTTTAAGAGTACCAGAAAATAAGATATCTTAATAAGAGTCTTTTGATATTGTTGGGTCACAGACATCAGGAAGTCTATGTGACCAAATATTAAAAATTTAAAGGCACAGTCAACTTAGTGTATGTAAACTTCTGACCCACTGGAATTGTGATATAGTGAATTAAAAGTGAAATAATCTGTCTGTAAACAATTGTTGGAAAAATTACTTGTGTCATGCCCAAAGTAAATGTCCTAATTGACTTGCCAACACTATAGTTTGCAAACATAAAATCTGTGGAGTGATTAAAAATGAGTTTTAATGACTTCAAATTAAGTGTATGTAAACTTCCGACTTCAACTGTATATGTGTGTGTGTGTGTGTGTGTGTGTGTGTGTGTGTGTGTGTGTGTGTGTGTGTGTGTGTCTGGGTGCACGTTTCCTCAGCTAGCCAGTGATTTTGTTGTTGCTATATCACTGAGATTAAGGGCACCATGCATCAGTGGAGAGGAGAGTATGAGCCCTGTTAGCTCAATGCTAACACACCTATAGGCAGCGTGTGCTGGTGTGGATTCCAGCCATCTCATTCTCTCTCTCAGCATCTCAATAATCTTTAACTGCAGTGAACATATAAGTGGTTACATACAATACGTCTCTCACAAAAGGCAAAGGCAAATTTATTTGTACAGCACATAATCATACTTTACAGATTAGGTAGATATATAAAAAGATACTAGTAATGAAATAAAAATGTATTATATAAAGTATAAAAGTAATTAAAAAAGTGCTTTAAAAAGTTTAAAACAGAAAGGAAGACAGTCAGTTAAAAGCAGAACAGAACATACTGATCTTTAGCCTACTCTTAAAAACCGCTAGAAATGGAGCCGATCTAATATCGTTTGGTAGTTTGTTCCAGTTTGTTGTTGCATAGTGGGCAAAAGCTGCCTCGCCTCGTTTAGTCTTAACTCTCGGAACAGATAGAAGGCCAGCTTCAGATGACCTAAGCGATCTAGAAGGCACATATGTCCTTAGCATGTCTAAGATGTATTTTGGTCCTAAGCCATTAATTGATTTATAGACAAGGAGCAGGATTTAAAGTCTATTCTTTATTAAACAGGTAGCCAGTGTAGTGATTCAAGAATGGGAGTTCTTGGTGTTAGTCAGGACTCTAGCAGCAGCATTTTTAATAAGTTGTAGCTGTCTAAGTGTCTGTTTGGAGAGACCTGAAAAATGGCCGTTGCAGTAATCAAGCCTGCTAGATATAAAAGCATGGATAAGTTTCTCAAGATCATGCTCGGACATGTAACCCTTAATTCTAGCTATATTTTTGAGATTATAATAGGCTGTTTTTGTTTTTGATTTGATATGGGAGTTAAAACTTAAATCTGAGTCAAGGATGACACCAAGATTTCTCACCTGGTCTTTACATTAAAGTGAATGAGAAGCTAGATGAACACCAACCTTCTGCCTCTTTTCTTTGGCTCCAAAGATAATAGTCTCTGTTTTGTCTTCATTTAATTGTAGGAAATTCTGACAAAACCCTTTTTATGACTAGATTGATGCAGCCCAGTAGGAAGTCTATTTGTGCATAATCATCCTGGGAAAGGGCAACGTAGATTTGTGTGTCGTCGGCATACGTGTGATAGGCGATGTTGTTATTCTGAAAGAGTTTGCCTAGTGGGGGCAGGTATATATTGAATAAAAGAGGACCCAGAATGGATCCATGAGGAACTCCATACATCATGCTTGTAAGGTCAGATATAAAATTACCAATTGAAACAAAATAGTCTCTGTACTGAAGGTAGGACTTAAACCGTTGGAGGACTATATCAGATAAGCTGACCCAGTTTTCCAGTGTATGATCTAAAAGTAGTTCATGGTCAACGGTGTCGAATGCGGCGCTGAGGTCCAAAAGCATTAGGACTGAGACTTTGCCCGTGTCTGTATTTAAATTAACATCGTTCAAAACCTTAATAAGAGCCGTTTCTGTGCCGTGGTTAGGCCTAAATCCTGATTGAAAATGGTCGAAAAGTCTACAAGATGTTCACTAAGATCTTCACTAAGCTGCCGATAGACAATTTTCTCAATTATTTTACCTATAAATGGCAGGTTAGATATTTGTCTGAAGTCATTACAGAGGAATCTAAGCTGCTCTTTTTTAGTAGCAGAATGACCAGAGCAGTTTTCAGGGCTTTTAGGCTATTTATTATTTGCAGTAGATCTATTGCAAGTCAGCTAAATACTGTTTTGAATAATTTTTTTTTTCAAGAGCTTTGAGGTCAATGGTTTTAAAATGTGACATTTTTATGGTGTTGCATTTGTGTGCTACTACAGGTGACAGCCTCTTGCTGCTTGCCATAGTAAGTTGTCTGATTGTTCAAATTTTATTATTGAAGAAGGACGCAAATTCATTACATTTTTTAGTGGAAAGAAGGTTTGGAGCCATTTGAGCTGTCGGATATATCAGTCTAGAAACAGTGGCAAAAAGAGTGCCAGCATTCTTAGCATTCTTGCTGATGATATCAGAGGAGGAGGATTTTCTGGCTCTATTTAACTCAACGTTATAAGAATGCAGTTTCTTTTTGTATAATTCAAAGTGAACATGAAGTCTACTTTTAAGCCATTTGCGTTCTGCTGTCTGACACTCTTTTTTCATCATAGTCACTGGGTCCGCATTTCTCCATGGAGCTCTATCTTTGCCAGAGATTAATTTGGTTTTGACCGGTGCAAGGTCATCTAGAAGAACTGTAGTTTTGGTGATAAAATCATGTAGAAGGTGATTTACCGGGGCGGGTGTGAGACTGGGGATAGACGACATGATTTCTATGAATTGTGTGCCAGTGCTTTCACTGATAAATCGTTTCTTAGTGAGTTTAGACTTACTAAGAATGTCCAGGGAGAGATTAAGGTCAAGGAAAATGCATAAGTGGCCAGACATGGCAGCATCAATAGCTGTTATAAACGAAGCTTTGAAACCTTTTGTAATAAAGAGGTCCAGTGTGTGGCCCCGAACATTAGTAGCCCCAGATACATGTTGAGTTAACCCGAATGTTTCAAGTAAATTCAGAAGTCCTTTAGCAAGGCTGTCATTTACAACATCTATATAAATATTAAAAATCCCCAGAAATAGACAAACGGTCATAGTCCATACAAACAATAGACAACAGTTCTCCAAATTCCTCTAGAAAAACAGCAGAGTACTTTGGCGGCCTATAAATAATCAGAAGTAGCGCTTTGAGAGTACTTTTTAGTGTGACAGCAAGATATTCAAAACAGGGGAACTTTCCAAGGTTAACCTGGTTGCACTGAAAGTAGTCAGAAAAGATCAAAGCAACTCCACTCCCTTTCTTATTTTCTCTGGGTGCATCAATGAAGTTAAAATTAGGGGGGAGGGGGGGGGGGGGGGGGGCAGATTCCATTAGTACTGGTGTCCTGTTGTTCATGTCAAGCCAGGTCCAGAAAAGTCATAATTTTTGGTGAGTCCCTTTTGAGAAATCAGGTCGCTACAGGGAGTCAAATCTAGTGAAGCCAGACCCAATTGGGAGACATTCTTGCACTCTTGGGAGAGCCAACTGTCGGAAGGTTGGAATATTACCATGGAAGCTGCAGGCATTTCCCTGCTCCCTCAGTATCCCAGGATGCATTGCAGTTTCCCAGCCCTCATGAGGAAGTGGACAGGCTGGATGAAGGCGCAGATCACAGAGATGGCGAAGCAGATGGCGTACACCATGTAAAACACTTTCTCAGCGATGTGAACTCGCAGGGGGGACCATGACTATCATTGGGAGGTAGTTAATCAAGTTATACACCAGGTTAACCACAATGATCCTGAAAGCCCTCCTCTTGCCTCGCTGAGGCTTCGCCTCCCTCCGCTGCCCCGCCCTCCTCAGCTGCCCCTCCCCCGGCCCAGGGCGCTTCAGCGCCTCCAGCACAGCCAGGCAGCAGAATAAATTTACATTGAGGAGGATCACCATGTAAACCAGGTCTGCATAATTCAGGACATCAAAAGGCAAAAACATACAGGCTAAGCAGCTCGCAAAAATAATCGTCCAGACCACACCCAAGCACCCTAACCTGTACCTCAGGGGCTTGTACCTGAGGAAGGTGATGGGATGGAGCACGGCCAGGTAACGCTCTACGCAGATGCAGCATTGGAACAGGGGACGGCCAAAGATGATAAGGCCAGTGAAAAACAACAGAGGCTTCGAAATAATCCCATTCCAGATAAAATTATTAAGAAGCGCTAGAGGAATATGCAGGCAATATGCCACCTCTAACACAGCCAGGTTGAGGGTGAAGATCTCTGAAGACAGCATATCTCTCGGCCCCCTCATGATCAACCACAGAACCCAGCTGTTGGTTGGCAAGCCTACCAAGATGTTGATTAGAAAAGCAGAAAAGTATACCCAGGAACCCTCTGGCCACCAGGTGGCGATGTTGTACCACTCTACAGCAGAGCTGGATCCGTTTCCCGAGGAGCTGTTCATCGTTTGAACAGGTGTACACCTGAGGGGAAAATAAGCGTAATTTCTAAAATGCCAGGACCTAGAAATACAGCCTAAGCATTAGCCTTTTTCTGATGGCCAAGACCTTTCTCAGTGCAAATAATCAGAGGTGGAAAGTCCAGGTTCAGAAAGTGAGGCTGTGTCTCAAACGGCACAAATGCTGTCTTCCAAAGCAGAATATGAAGGCAGGAAGGCATCGAGGCAGGTCTCATTCAAAAGTTTGCATAAAACACTGCCTTCTAAGGTGCCTTAGAAGGCAGCATTTGAAGGCAGCATCACATGTATCCTTCACCGGGTATGATATCCCAGAAGTCTTTGCGATTACCTCAGGCTTCTCACTTCCGTTAAATTAATGGCGGCCGAAAACAACGAAGCGGTAGTTGCCGCAGCAGAGGAGCTTTTTTACAGTGTGAAAATACAGTAAACTCCATAATTTGTTTGCTTTATCTAAAAATGCATTTTAATTATTTAATAAACTGGAATAGTATATCTGATGTTTTTAAGCCTCTGTGAGCTTTCCAGTAACTAGCCAGCTAACTTGCTAGCAAGCTAACGTAGCGTAATGAACAACCATAAACACTGATCTCACGTGACATCATCCTGCCTTCGAAGTGCCTCCCAAATTTGTTGCCTTTTAAGGTACCTTCAGAGGGAGCAAGACAGCAAGGCAGTAAGGCAGCGAGGCAGCTGCCTTCAGTTTGAGACACAGCCTAAAATTTCTCCCCAGTATTTTGTTCCAATAACCTGGATTTGCACATTAGCACAATTCTTCAGCCAGGAGGTAAAACTAATTAGTGAAACAAGCTGGCTGAGTTCATGGGTGGAAGAAACTCTGTGATTTGTAAATTCTCTTTTACATATATTTAATTAAAAACAGTACAAAGAAAAGATATGTAATGTTTTACCTTATCAACTTTATTTGTTTTTGTAAATATATGCCAAATCCAAATTTGATGCCTGCAACAAGTTCCAAAAAGGTTGGGACAGGGGCAAAAAAAAAGACTGGGAAGTTCAAAAAACACCTGTTTGGAACATTCCACAGGAAAACAGGTGATGCCATCATGACTGGGTATAAAAGGATATCAAAAGACTTTTGATATGTTATTTTCAAGTACTCTTACAAGCGATACATGGTTGTCTAAATGGCTGCAAGTCAACAAGGGTCTGAGGTATCAAACAAGCCCTCAAACCATCATTCTGCTGCCAGATATGCAGTAGATATAGATGGATCACTTGGAGGGTTGTTTCTCCTGACTTAATTTTCAATAGGAAAATAAGTCAGGAGAAACAGCCCTTAAAGTGATCCACTCAAATCTAATGCATATCTGGCAGCAGAGTGATGGTTTGAGGCTCGTTTGATACCTCAGACCCTTGTTGACTTGCAGCCATTTAGCCAACCATGTGTTCCATACTATTCCTGTGTAATTTACAGCTTCCTCTAGTCCCACTCCCCAATTCCCATATAGATCCATTCAAATGCAGAGAGGTTATAGTATCGCTTGTAAGAGTACCTAAAAAGAGTATTTTGATATCCTTTTACACCCAGTCATGATAGCATCACCTGTTTACCTGTGGAATGTTCCAAACAAGTTGTAACGTCCCGTTCCCATCCAGTCCGTATTCCCTGTTTTGCCTTGTCCCTCCGTGTCATGTTTGATTCCCTTGTCCATGTTTTCCCCGTTGCTACAGGCTGGGCGTGCCCCTTCTGTTTGTTTCACTCTGTTCCCCCACTTTGGTTTCAACCTATCTCCTTCCCCCCTTGTTGCATGCATTCCATGCATTCCCCACCGGTCAATTAGTCAATCCCCCTCAGTTACATTCCTCACGCTTTCCTGATTGTTTCCAATCACACTGTCCCTATTTAACCCACCTGCTGTCTCCCCTCCAGGGTTGGATCATTACTTGTGTTGCCTTCCTTACCCTGTTTGCTTCTCTGTACCCGGCTCCTGAAATCTGTTCCTGTTATCTCTGTCCTTGTTGCTAACTTCAGTTAGGTTCCGTCTAGGGGCTTAGATGCTCGCTGCCTGCTGTTGTTGCTCCAGTCTTGTTCGTTTTGTGGTTTTTTCCTGTTTGTAAACTGCCTGTCTTGTTAACCACCCTTCATTGTTCCTGCCAGTCTATAGCTGTGTACCTCTCCCTGTTTGTGTTACGGTGCCTTCCGTCCAGTCCAGTTCCAGCCCCAGTATCCCGTTGGACTACCCAGTCCAGATCCAGTCCAAGCTCCAGTACCAGTCCGGTTCCGGTTCGGAACCCAAAGTCCAGTTCCGGTTTGGAACAGTTTGCTGTTTCCACTGTAGCAGTTACCGTTGGACCTCCCGGTCCAGTTCCAGTCCGGTTCCGGTTCGGAACCCAAAGTCCAGTTCCGGTTTGGAACAGTTTGTGTTTCCACTGTACCAGTTACCGTTGGACCTCCCGGTCCAGTTCCAGTCCGGTTCCGGTTCGGAACCCAAAGTCCAGTTCCGGTTTGGAACAGTTTGCTGTTTCCACTGTACCAGTTCCCGTTGGACCTCCCGGTCCAGTTCCAGTCCGGTTCCGATTCGGAACCCAAGTCCAGTTCCGGCTTGGAACTGCCCCAAGCTTTTCCTTAATAAACTCCCTTTTCTGTTCCCCTTTGTCTCTGAGTCGTGCACTTAGGTCCAGCCCTAATCAGCATCGTGACAGAAGGGGTTGGATCATTCTGTCACGATGCTGATTAGGGCTGGACCTAAGTGCACGATGAGAGTTTATTAAGGAAAAGCTTGGGGCAGTCCCAAGCTGTACATAGGCAAAACACTATAACACAAGGAATGAGGAAGTCTTTGGCCACAGCTACGTGCTCCAAGCCGGAGCTGGACTTGTAGACCACTCAAGTTCCAAACCGGAACTGGACTTGGGTTCCGAATCGGAACCTGGACTGGAACTGGACCGGGAGGTCCAACGGGAACTGGTACAGTGGAAACAGCAAACTGTTCCAAACCGGAACTGGACTTTGGGTTCCGAACCGGAACCGGACTGGTACTGGAGCTTGGACTGGATCTGGACTGGGTAGTCCAACGGGATACTGGGGCTGGAACTGGACTGGACGGAAGGCACCGTAACACAAACAGGGAGAGGTACACAGCTACAGACTGGCAGGAACAATGAAGGGTGGTTAACAAGACAGGCAGTTTACAAACAGGAAAAAACCACAAAACGAACAAGACTGGAGCAACAACAGCAGGCAGCGAGCATCTAAGCCCCTAGACGGAACCTAACTGAAGTTAGCAACAAGGACAGAGATAACAGGAACAGATTTCAGGAGCCGGGTACAGAGAAGCAAACAGGGTAAGGAAGGCAACACAAGTAATGATCCAACCCTGGAGGGGAGACAGCAGGTGGGTTAAATAGGGACAGTGTGATTGGAAACAATCAGGAAAGCGTGAGGAATGTAACCGAGGGGGATTGACTAATTGACCGGTGGGGAATGCATGCAACAAGGGGGGAAGGAGATAGGTTGAAACCAAAGTGGGGGAACAGAGTGAAACAAACAGAAGGGGCACGCCCAGCCTGTAGCAACAGGGAAAACATGGACAAGGGAATCAAACATGACACGGAGGGACAAGGCAAAACAGGGAATACGGACTGGTTGGGAACGGGACGTTACACAAGTGTCTTTTTTTTTTTGCCTGTCCCAACTTTTTTGGAACGTGTTGCAGGCATCAATTCGGAATTAGCATATATTTACAAAAACAAATGAAGTTGACAAGGTAAAACATTAAATATCTTTTCTTTGTTCCGCTTTTAATTAAATATATGTAAAAGAGAATTTACAAATCATTGCTTTCTGCTTTTATGTGCATTTTACATACTGTCCCAACTTTTTTGGAATTGGGGTTGTACTTCAGTCAAATAAATCAGTAATTATGCTAAATGCATTATGTTTTGTTTTAGTAAGAAATGAAAATCTGTCAGTATAAGTTATCTCTGAGACAGTGAAAGCATAGGCCAGTCCTCACTCAGACATAAACACACATCTACAATCCCACAAACACATTTACTTCTGTGACAAACACAACTACCCCATTTCAACCATTTTAACTTTTAGATTCACTTTCTGAATACAGAATCATACGGTAAGAAGACTGAGTGGTTGAAAGATAGACACCTAAATGAAGAGATTGATTAATAGACTGGACAGAGATGGAGGGATGAAGTATCACACAGACCTTGACTGAAGCAGTGTTTCCAGTGTATAAGCTGCAGTCCAGTGTATCATCAGCAACAGAGGGATCACGCTCTTTGTCACCCTGTCAAAGCTCCACCCTGCAGGGTTTATATTACACTACACAGTATAATGGGCCATTTATCATTATTACTGAAGACAGTAGGCTTGGGACGATGGTCGATGGAATCGACTATTGACAATGGTTGAAACCTTCGGCGATGGCTATCTTTGTCGATGCCTGGACGATTTTTCTTTTTTTAATTCTTAAAATAAAAATAAAAATTTCGCCTCTCATTCTGTGTTTTTAATAAATTTTATACTCTACCATGTATTTACAATGTATCGTGTTGTCTGCGTCTTTGAAATGTGATCGCCTATGCAGCGCAACGGCGCCATAATTTACCTGGGTTGAGCAACATCACACTGATAGCCTACCTTCTGTTAGACCACAGTGCAACTAACTATATAATTGAATTCAGGCCTAATTAAACAAATTATATTTCATATTCAATAGTGCTATTGATAAACTATTGTTCAGTCTAGAATGGAGTGTAGGCATAGGCTACGGAGTGGTGAGCTGTAGCAATATATCCCTCAACAGCCTTTTTATTCTAACAGCACAACAAGCTTGCCGGTGTCGGACTCGGGGCATGGAAACAAATATAGCCTAATATTGTACAATCTGACTATAGACTAATGAAAGATGTTATCAGAGACATAAACTAGATTGGATGAAAAGGTGGCCGCTATATTCCTATACTGATACACGGAATGTCTTCGTCGAAACATTGAAACGATTTAGGAGTTGAGGCTATAATCTCAAATTGATTCAACAGGCTTATGTAGAATAGTAAATAATGTAATTTACAATGTAATATAGCCTATAGCTTAACCACTTCATCAGTGAAAAAAGTCCCCTATAACAAAAAAAAATCTCAGTCAAACGTAAGCCTATAGGTCGTTTTCTCTTTATTTCAGAAAAAGAAGACAATGGCATATCACATTTGATCCTCTATGGCCAGAAATAGAGATATAGGTCTATAGAAAAAAAACAACACAATTTTTAAAACGGAGAAAAACATAACGAAAGCGTGCAAGCAGAACAAGATGCCAATTGTACACAATTTTTTAATTAAAAATTTAAATTAAAAACCGTTGGACAGCGGCCAGGTGAGATAAATAGCCTCTACTAGCTAATATAGAATAGACGTGAAATCTGTTGTATATTATTCTTTATTATATTTGGACAAAATAGTGAATACAATTCGCAATGGTATGCCATAATAAGTAAGCAAAAGGCCCGCTGTTCAATAGCCCCCGCCCCCGCGCACCCCTCGATAGAACCGACCATCGGCGATGGCTAGAGGGCTCGATGGCACAAGCCTAAAGACAGAAGCATTGCACATTAATACCAGGGAAGAATGACACAGATGTTGTAATACTGTCATTAAAGACAAAATAACACAGCCAGATTAAGGCTGAAGATTTCTGTAGACAACATTATTCTACTTTACTGTGGATAGAATAGAATAGCTTTATTTTTCCAAGGGAGACCTTCAGGTGAATTACCTTGCACACAAAATATTTAATTTACACGTTACATTAAGAAATAAAATGACAGAAATTTTGCTGTATACCTCTACCAAAATTGAACCTTTATCTGCCAATATCTCAGCCCCAGAAATACAGAAATCTCAGCCACAAAGAGATACTTAATTAGTTGTGAACTTGTGCCTTGATGTGTCAAATAAGGTTAATGTAGTTTTTCGGAGGAATGACCCTTTAAGAAATAAAATGACAGAAACTGCATTTAGATATTCCTAAATTAATTATTACAAATTAAAATTCTGAATTATTTTAAGGTAATTCTGGTAAGAGCTTCCATATACTGTCTAAATTACACAGAAATTATATAAATTACTTAAAATCAGGAGACAGTTACATTTAGAATACGCTAAATGAGGAATTTAAATAAAACATTAAAAGGAAGCTGTTCTGAGTCACTGATTGGTGGATGAGGTGAACAGAGGTTGGCCCAAGGCTGGTGAGCACTTAGGACCTGATGGAGAGAGGATTCAGGGGATGTGACCATGATACATTCTCCTCTCTCCACTGTCCGGTCCTCATAAAGTTGTCTCCCCTCCACTGTCCGGTCCTCAAAGTTGTTTCATGGTTCTTTGTTGTCTCCCTATGATCTCAATACTCAGTAACGTCTCCCTCGTCAGCCAAAACAAATACTATGCAAATAATACAATAAATCACAGACCTAGCATGAACAAAACTGAAGCACAAGTAGAAACTATGAAAGCTTATGTTAGCAGGTCAGTACTGGGTAATGGAATGTTTGTATAAGCAGGTCAGTACTGGGTAATGGAAGGTTTGAGTAAGCAGGTCAGTACTGGGCAATGGAATGTTTGTATAAGCAGGTCAGTACTGGGTAATGGAATGTTTGTATAAGCAGGTCAGTACTGGGTAATAGAATGTTTGTATAAGCAGGTCAGTACTGGGTAATGGAAGGTTTGCATAAGCAGGTCAGTACTGGGCAATGGAAGGTTTGTATAAGCAGGTCAGTACTGGGTAATGGAAGGTTTGTATAAGCAGGTCAGTACTGGGTAATGGAATGTTTGTATAAGCAGGTCAGTACTGGGTAATGGAAGGTTTGTATAAGCAGGTCAGTACTGGGTAATGGGATGTTTGTATAAGCAGGTCAGTACTGGCTAATGGAATGTTTGTATAAGCAGGTCAGTACTGGGTAATGGAATGTTTGTATAAGCAGGTCAGTACTGGCTAATGGAATGTTTGTATAAGCAGGTCAGTACTGGCTAATGGAATGTTTGTATAAACAGGTCAGTACTGGCTAATTGAATGTTTGTATAAGCAGGTCAGTACTGGCTAATGGAATGTTTGTATAAGCACGTCAGTACTGGCTAATGGAATGTTTGTATAAGCAGGTCAGTACTGGGCAATGGAATGTTTGTATAAGCAGGTCAGTACTGGGTAATGGAAGGTTTGTATAAGCAGGTCAGTACTGGGTAATGTAAGGTTTGTATAAGCAGGTCAGTACTGGGTAATGGAATGTTTGTATAAGCAGGTCAGTACTGGCTAATGGAATGTTTGTATAAGCAGGTGAGTACTGGGTAATGGAATGTTTGTATAAGCAGGTCAGTACTGGGTAATGGAAGGTTTGTATAAGGTCAGTACTGGCTAATGGAATGTTTGTATAAGCAGGTCAGTACTGGGCAATGGAATGTTTGTATAAGCAGGTCAGTACTGGGTAATGGAATGTTTGTATAAGCAGGTCAGTACTGGGTAATGGAATGTTTGTATAAGCAGGTCAGTACTGGGTAATGGAAGGTTTGTATAAGCAGGTCAGTACTGGGTAATGGAATGTTTGTATAAGCAGGTCAGTACTGGCTAATGGAATGTTTGTATAAGCAGGTGAGTACTGGGTAATGGAATGTTTGTATAAGCAGGTCAGTACTGGGTAATGGAATGTTTGTATAAGCAGGTCAGTACTGGGTAATGGAAGGTTTGTATAAGCAGGTCAGTACTGGGTAATGGAATGTTTGTACAAGCAGGTCAGTACTGGCTAATGGAATGTTTGTATAAGCAGGTCAGTACTGGGTAATGGAATGTTTGTATAAGCAGGTCAGTACTGGCTAATGGAATGTTTGTATAAGCAGGTCAGTACTGGGTAATGGAATGTTTGTATAAGCAGGTCAGTACTGAGTAATGGAAGGTTTGTATAAGGTCAGTACTGGGTAATGGAATGTTTGTATAAGCAGGTCAATACTGGGTAATGGAATGTTTGTATAAGCAGGTCAGTACTGGGTAATGGAATGTTTGTATAAGCAGGTCAGTACTGGGTAATGGAATGTTTGTATAAGCAGGTCAGTACTGGGTAATGGAATGTTTGTATAAGCAGGTCAGTACTGGGTAATGGAAGGTTTGTATAAGCAGGTCAGTACTGGGTAATGGAATGTTTGTACAAGCAGGTCAGTACTGGCTAATGGAATGTTTGTATAAGCAGGTCAGTACTGGGTAATGGAATGTTTGTATAAGCAGGTCAGTACTGGCTAATGGAATGTTTGTATAAGCAGGTCAGTACTGGGTAATGGAATGTTTGTATAAGCAGGTCAGTACTGAGTAATGGAAGGTTTGTATAAGGTCAGTACTGGGTAATGGAATGTTTGTATAAGCAGGTCAATACTGGGTAATGGAATGTTTGTATAAGCAGGTCAGTACTGGGTAATGGAATGTTTGTATAAGCAGGTCAGTACTGGGTAACGGAAGTTTTGTGTGAGCAAGTCCACATTCAGCGCAACAACGCCAAGATCATACACGCCCACCTGCTTAAGATCAAACACAGCCACCTGCTTTCTGGAGAGAGCTGCACAGTGCAGGGAATCGCAGCTGTGTCTGCAAACCACCAGCGCAGCGTGGACATGCATGGACACGCATGCACGCAGGCATGAGCGCACACACTCACATGTACACATGAACACACACCTGTGTGCAGGGCATGAAATTAACTTTCACTCACTGGCCAGCATGCTTTGTGGATTGTAAAAATCACCAGCCATTTTCAACATTTTACCAGCCACATTACCTTTTCCAGGATAACACAACCTGGTTGGTTACCAGTAGACAGCCACATTCAAACACACACACACACCGAGCAGTATAAACAGTCCTTATGCCATTCTGTAATGAACCTCCTTTATTGCATTAGCTACTTTTGTTGTACTTTTATACAGAAGTAGATTGAGGCACTTGGGCTTGTCTGAGATGGATCCTCTCTCTCCTCACGGCAGGATTAGGTGTTTGCTGCTTTGCTTCGCCCTGCACCTCTGTAGGCATTTCTGTGGATCCATAGCGAGGACACACAGACACACACACACACACACACACACACACACACAGACACACACACACACACACACACACACACACACACACACACACACACACACACACACACACACAAAAAGGATGTTTCACAATACTGCACTACATGTCCCAGCAGCTCTCGTTTACCTCCATGTTTTGATGTTTTGATGGTGTTTGAGGCTGGTGCAGTGGGTTTGATAGTGTTTGAGGCTGGTGCAGTGGGTTTAATAGTGTTTGAGGCTGGTGCAGTGGGTTTGATAGTGTTTGAAGCTGGTGCAGTGGGTTTGAGTGTTTGAGGCTGGTGCAGTGGGTTTGATAGTGTTTGAGGCTGGTGCAGTGGGTTTGATAGTGTTTGAGGCTGGTGCAGTGGGTTTGATAGTGTTTGAAGCTGGTGCAGTGGGTTTGAGTGTTTGAGGCTGGTGCAGTGGGTTTGATAGTGTTTGAGGCTGGTGCAGTGGGTTTGATAGTGTTTGAGGCTGGTGCAGTGGGTTTGATAGTGTTTGAGGCTGGTGCAGTGGGTTTGATAGTGTTTGAGGCTGGTGCAGTGGGTTTGATAGTGTTTGAGGCTGGTGCAGTGGGTTTGATAGTGTTTGAGGCTGGTGCAGTGGGTTTGATAGTGTTTGAGGCTGGTGCAGTGGGTTTGATAGTGTTTGAGGCTGGTGCAGTGGGTTTGATAGTGTTTGAGGCTGGTGCAGTGGGTTTGATAGTGTTTGAGGCTGGTGCTGTGGGTTTACCTCCATGTTTTGATAGTGTTTGAGGCTGGTGCAGTGGGTTTTCTTGGTGACCTCATCTCCACTGTAAAACATGGAGCAGAGTTTGCAGAAGAACCCCGTCTTTGGAACCAGGAAGTCCATCCCTGTCACAGCACATAGGAAAGTCAGAGCATGGCAACACATGTATGCATAGACACACACACACACGCACACACACACACATACACACACACACGGACACACACACACGGACACGCACACGGACACACGCACTGCCTGTGTTGGGTGTGGGAGCGAATGTGTTGTGTGTGTGTGTGTGTGTGTGTGTGTGGGCGTGCTTATTCGTGTGGGCGAGTGGTATGCGTGTGGGCTGGCATGTGTGTTCTCTTGCCCAGTGGTGGGGTATTTGTGGGATCTCAGGCTCACCAATGGGGCAGTCGGGGCTGAATGGGGGCATCTGGTAGTTGAGGGGGAACAGGGGCTCTGATCGAGGCTTTCTCAGTCCTGCAGAGCACAGGTAATACAGCACAGGTAATACAGAGCACAGGTAATACAGAGCACAGGTAATACAGCACAGGTAATACAGAGCACAGGTAATACAGCACAGTGAGAAATACTCGCACACACTCACACACTCACACTTACCTTTCACCTGGCGCCCTCTGCTGGTGTGTTGTGGGATCACCTGGGTCCGGTGGTTAATGATGGCCTCCCTGTGTTCAGATTAAACTGCAGTCACTGAGCAGCAGGAGACCTACTGAATGCCGTTTCCATAGCAACCGAACACAAGCCAGCTAGACGCAAAGTCAAAGTGCTGCTTCAACACCTGTGATTTAAAGGTGAAGTTATTCTACGTTGCGGGGTAATCTGACCTCTCCACCTCTCCGCTCTCCTCCACCTGTCCCACCACATCCACTGTTACCATGGTCACCCCGTGCAGGTCTGTGGGGGTAGATGGAGGTGCTTTTAGCAGCTCTGACACTGGCTTTACCCCACCCAGTGCCCCCTTCTCCCTGATTCCTCACCTGCAGGAGTGGACGTCCCCTGTGGAATCTTTGTCTCACCATCCTCTTCCTCAGTCTCCTCCCCGCAACACTGAGACACAACCACAAGTCACATAAATACAACCATAACACAACTACAAGCCCCATAAATACAACCACAACACAACCACCATTACAGCACAAATACAACCACAACACAACCACCATTACAGCACAAATACAACCATAACACAATCACCACACAACCACAACACAACGACCATGTGTGTGAGTGAGAATGCGTATGTATAGTGTGTGAGAGTGTTTAGTGTGTGTGTGTGTGTGTGTGTATGTGAGTATGCGCATGTATAGTGAGTGTGTGTGTGTGTGTGTGTGTGTGAGTATGCGCATGTATAGTGTGTGTGTGTGTGTGTGTGTGAGTATGCGCATGTATAGTGTGTGTGTGTGTGTGTGTGTGTGTGAGTATGCGCATGTATAGTGTGTGTGTGTGTGTAGTGTGTGTATGCATGCGCATGTAGTGTGTGTGTGTGTGTGTGTGTGAGTATGCGCATGTATAGTGTGTGTGTGTGTGTGTGAGTATGAGCATGTATAGTGTGTGTGTGTGTGTGTGTATGCATGCGCATGTATAGTGTGTGTGTGTGTGTGTGTGTGTGTGTGTGTGTAGTGTGTGTGTGTGTAGTGTGTGTGTGTGTGTGTGTGTGTGTGTGTAGTGTGTGTGTGTGTGTGTGTGTAGTGTGTGTGTGTGTGTGTGTAGTGTGTGTGTGTGTGTAGTGTGTGCAAGCTGCTGTGCAGAGGAAGTGAAGAGTGCTGACCTCACGGATGAGGGTGTGGCTAGGCCCCTCCTCCAGGCCATGGGGCCACTCCCTCTCCTCCGGCTGGATTTTACCCACAGTGCCCAGGGCCTGCAGTTCCCCATCGACCCTCCTCACCTCATCCAGAGTCAGCAGCATGTCCATGTCCTCCACGGGCCGCTTCCTCACCTCATCCAGAGTCAGCAGCATGTCCATGTCCTCCACGGGCCGCTTCCTCACCTCATCCAGAGTCAGCAGCATGTCCATGTCCTCCACGGGCCGCTTCCTCACCTCATCCAGAGTCAGCAGCATGTCCATGTCCTCCACGGGCCGCTTCCTCACCTCATCCAGAGTCAGCAGCATGTCCATGTCCTCCACGGGCCGCTTCCTCACCTCATCCAGAGTCAGCAGCATGTCCATGTCCTCCACGGGCCGCTTCCTCACCTCATCCAGAGTCAGCAGCATGTCCATGTCCTCCACGGGCCGCTGCTCATTGCGTTCCAGTGCCACTCCTGAACAGGGGGAGGGGCCAAGGCACTCCAGCACCAGTGGCTCCTCCCCGACCTCATCCACTGTTACAAAGTCATCCATGTCTATGCTGAAAGAGTCTTCGTCTTCTCCGCCCTGCGTAAAGGTCAGAGGTCAGAGGTCAGAGGTCAGTGCTGCGGATGGACCGTGAGCCACATAAATGCTGCGGTGCATAAACGCTTCTTACCTCTTCCTCCCGTCCCTCCTCATCCTCCCGTCCCTCCTCATCCCCTGTCTGGCACCCTGCAGCATCCTGCTCTTCTCCCACCGCACATTCGTCGTCTGTCCCTCGGTTGGCAGGGACGGGCGTGACAGGGCGTGGCCTCGGGGGGGCACGTCTCCGGCACTCCTGCAGCAGAGCCTGTAACAGCTCCTCCGGCACCAGCGGGCAGTCCTGCTCCCTGCCCTCGACCCCGCCCACTACCTCGCCCCCCCGGGTCACAGGGGGTTTGTCCGGCGTGGGCGTGGCCAATTTCCGGGCCGCGGCGGCAGGGCACGCAGACGGCTTCGTGGCGGGCTGAGCTTCGGCCTTGTGGGTCGCGGGCGTGGCGCGTTCCGGTTGCTTCTTTCTTTTGTCGTTTTTCTAAGACGCAAAGGAGGACCCAAACAGCTGAAGGCGTGTGCGTGTGCGTGTGCGTGTATGCATGTATCACAACTTCAGCGCTTACTGCAAACCCACTATGATTCCAGCTGCATAATGAATCAATCTAAACACTTTACTTCCAACAGAGCGGAAAGAGACTGCACTAGTGGTTCAGTCGCTCTTAGTATCGATTTTCCAGTCACTTTCAGCGGGTTAAAATGCTGCATTTTAATCAGGCATAAAGGACGCCCACCTGCTCTTCACTTCCTGGGTCCTGGGTTTCCACTGAGAAGGGGAGGGTCTGGTTGTTCAGGGTGAAGGGCTGCTTATGGGAGGGGCTTAGCACTTCCGGGGCAGGAGCTGCCGTCTCCATTTTACATATAACCTGCTGGGGTCAGAGCATGAAGAAAGCACACCAAGGTTTAACAAGCAAGCGCCCACACAAACGCTCTGCTGTCAATCACACTGTAAACGCCCACACAAACGCTCTGCTGTCAATCACACTGTAAACGCCCACACAAACGCTCTGCTGTCAATCACACTGTAAACGTCCACACAAACGCTCTGCTGTCAATCACACTGTAAACGCCCACACAAACGCTCTGCTGTCAATCACACTGTAAACGCCCACACAAACGCTCTGCTGTCAATCACACTGTAAACGCCCACACAAACGCTCTGCTGTCAATCACACTGTAAACGCCCACACAAACGCTCTGCTGTCAATCACACTGTAAACGCCCACACAAACGCTCTGCTGTCAATCACACTGTCAACGCCCACACAAACGCTCTGCTGTCAATCACACTGTAAACGCCCACACAAACGCTCTGCTGTCAATCACACTGTAAACGCCCACACAAACGCTCTGCTGTCAATCACACTGTAAACGCCCACACAAACGTTCTGCTGTCAATCACACTGTAAACGCCCACACAAACGCTCTGCTGTCAAATCACACTGTAAACGCCCACACAAGGGCTCTCCTGGAAGGATGAGAGTTTGGGGGTGTAATTTTTCTGTAGGTGGATGTGAGTTTACAGGGTGTATTTAAGGACAACTTTAAATTAATTAAAACGTTCAACCAAACAGCCTCAATGAAGTCAAGTCAGTTCTTCTGACATATTCTATGTCCGACCAAATACAAACACATACACCTCCACCTTTGCAGTTTCCATCTCTTCTTAACACTGTATAATTTTCAATTTCTATTTCCGAGTCATAAACAGAGTCGTAAAGCCACGTCTCAGTAAAACACAAAATGGCCACCTTACTATTGGAGCAGGTAAGTAAGTAAATATCATGAATCTTTGGCAGAAGGCCCAGAATGTTCAGGTGCAGAATGTTCAAGTCAAGTCCTCTCGAAGCAAACACGGTATTAAAATAATTATCCTTATACACTACTCACAAAAAGTTAGGGATATTTGGCTTTCGGGTGAAATTTATGGAAAATGTAAGTTCACGCTACAGTGATATTATACGTATCATGAAAGTAGGGCATTTAAGTAGAAGCATGCAATGGTGATTTCCTCATCTCAAACTATTTATTGAAACAAAGGCCAACAACAGTGGTGGGTATACCACAACAAAAATGTCAATGTCTCAATAACTTGTCATGTGCCCTTGAGCATCAATTACAGCTTGACAACGATGTCTCATGCTGTTCACAAGTCGACTTATTGTCTGCTGAGGCATGGCATCCCACTCTTCTTGAAGGGCGGCCCTCAGGTCATTGAGGTTCTGGGGTACAGAGTTACGAGCCTCTACACGGTGAGTCAGCTGATCCCATAGGTTTTCTATGGGATTCAGGTCTGGAGAAAGTGCAGGCCACTCCATTTGAGGTACCCCAGTCTCCAGCAGCCTTTCCCTAATGATGCGACCTCGATGAGCTGGAGCATTGTCGTCCATGAAGATGAAATTAGGCCTGTGTTGTTCATGCAGGGGCACAATGACTGGATTAATGATGTTATTCAGGTAGTATGGGCTTGTCACTGTACCATTCACAAAGTGTAGGGCAGTTCTGTATTGACTAGACACACCTGCCCACACTGTAACACCGCCACCACCAAAGGGTCGTCTGGTGACAACAGTGGCTGATGCATAGCGCTCTCCTTGACGTCTCCAACATCGTTGGCGGCCATCATTTCTGCTCAACGTGAATCGACTTTCATCAGAGAACAGCACTGAGGCCCACTGGTCCCCTCGTCCAGCGTAAATGCTCCCTGGCGCATGCAAGACGATGACGCCTGTGCCTGGTGGTGTGGTCAGGTACCCTTGCAGGTCGTCTAGCACGCAGACCACGCTGATGTAAACGGTTTCGAATGGTCTGACGTGACACTTGGGTGCCTCTCACCTCCCTTAAATGTGCCTGGAGTTGAGTGGCATTCATCATCCGGTTCCGCAGGGCACTGTTCACAATGAAGCGGTCATCAGTGTGGGATGTGGCCAAAGGACGTCCACTTCTATGCCTTTCTGTGACTCTTCCAGTCTCTCTGTATCTCTGTTGCAACCTGCTGATGACACTCTGTGACACTCTAAGCTCAGTGGCCACTTCCCTCTGAGAACATCCTGTTTGAAGCCTCGCAATGGCGAGGTACTGTTGATCAATTGTTAGGTGTCGTCTTGGTCTCATGATGTCAAAATGTGAACAGCATGATGAAGAGGACTGTTTAAATACCAATTCTAATTGAACCAGGAAATTTATTGGTCGATTCATGGATCAAACACCTGTTGTGAATTTTGCCGTTCAGCTCCTTGTTAGAGAACAGCAAGTTGTGCAAAAAGTACTGAAACATTGAATAGTTGGACATGTGCATTCAAAAGTTTAGAGAAGGTCAAATTAATTTCACCTGTAAAGGTTATAGTGTATTTTAGGTTCATCCTGAAATTTCACCCGAAAGCCAAATATCCCTAACTTTTTGTGAGTAGTGTATTTTTGTGTTGATCTGACCCGGATCTGGCCCTTTTTCTCACCTGTGCCGCGAGGCCATCCATCACCCCAAACTCGCCACTCGTTCCTCCACCCTGACCCGGGGAGGAACAGACCCTGGAGGCCTGATAGGGGAGAGGCTGCATCCAGTCCTGCGCAATTTGTCCCCATTTATCCGCAATCGACTCTCGCCCATCACCCCCAGCAACGGGGTAGTTGCCCTGGGATTCCTAGAATGTTTCAACACAGGTGAATCTGGCGTCCGTGACTCGCCCTTCAACGCAAGTATGAAGACCAGGACCAGTGCACTGATGAATATCACCCAACAACAGGAGACATAATGACATAATAAAATCGCTTCTCCGCTTGATGTGAGTTTGTGGGGGGTGTAGTTTATCTGTGAGTGGATGTGAGTTTGTGGGGGGTGTAGTTTATCTGTGAGTGGATGTGAGTTTGTGGGGGGGTGTAGTTTATCTGTGAGTGGATGTGAGTTTGTGGGGGGGTGTAGTTTATCTATGAGGGGATGTGGTTTGTGGGGGGGGGGGTGTAGTTTATCTGTGAGTGGATGTGAGTTTGTGGGGGGGTGTAGTTTATCTGTGAGTGGATGTGAGTTTGTGGGGGGGGGTGTAGTTTATCTGTGAGTGGATGTGAGTTTGTGGGGGGGTGTAGTTTATCTATGAGGGGATGTGGTTTGTGGGGGGGGGTGTAGTTTATCTGTGAGTGGATGTGAGTTTGTGGGGGGGTGTAGTTTATCTGTGAGTGGATGTGAGTTTGTGGGGGGGGGTGTAGTTTATCTGTGAGTGGATGTGAGTTTGTGGGGGAGTGTAGTTTATCTGTGAGTGGATGTGAGTTTGTGGGGGGGGGGTGTAGTTTATCTGTGAGTGGATGTGAGTTTGTGGGGGGGTGTAGTTTATCTGTGAGTGGATGTGAGTTTGTGGGGGGGGGTGTAGTTTATCTGTGAGTGGATGTGAGTTTGTGGGGGAGTGTAGTTTATCTGTGAGTGGATGTGAGTTTGTGGGGGGGGTGTAGTTTATCTGTGAGTGGATGTGAGTTTGTGGGGGAGTGTAGTTTATCTGTGTTCACCTTAGGGGCAGAGCTGCAATTGACCTCCCTGCTGATAGAGGGCACTGCTGCTCTCTCAGGAGGGGGGCGGGGTTTGGTGGCTCCAGACCTGACGGAGGAAGAGCGTGCTGAGGATGAAGATGATGAGCGGGACTTTGCTATTGCAGATAAGGATTTCCCATAAGCCTTGGTGCTGTGGGCGGGGCCAGTCACCTTGGCTTTGGCCAGCTGAGCCAGGACGGTGGGGGCCAGAGAGTGCAACATGGCCTCCAGGGTCAACCCTGCAGGGAAGGGACACATCTCCATGGAAACCAGCACACCACGGCAACCAGTGAAATTACAGCAACAAATCCAGGATCTCCAGTTTCCCAGTGCTTACACAGCAGCAACATCCACCTCCAGCGATCTAACACACATCAAAGAGTGCTGAAACTCTACACCTGAACACCCACCTGCGTCAACACACCTAGTAATACTACACCTAGACACTTACCTGTGACAACACACCTATTAATACTACACCTAGACACCCACCTGTGTCAACACACCTATTAATACTAGTGTTGTCACGATACCAAAATTTTGACTTCGATACCGATACCAGGTTTAGTATCATGATACTCGATACTGAAACGGTACTTGAAACTGAAACGATACTGATTCGATACTCGGTACCTCTACTGAAATGACCTTAACCCTATTTACTTTGGCCCTTCAGAGGCAATTTCCTCCTGGTTTCTACTAGTTTTATTTAAATGTCAATATCTAAAAAAATATTCCCTGCACATCCATGGTTTTAAGTTCGAACTGAAAAAGAAGCTGTATCATTCAGAAATTTGCTACAGAATACATTTATCTCAGAATAGTCACATACAGTATATATATAATAGCCTAATGTATTTAAATACGTTTAAAAAAGAACGTACGAAAGCGCGTGTGTATTCACACAAGTACAGCAACGTATTTCAGCCCTAAGTGAGAGGGGTGGTCACTGCGGAAATGTCGACTGTACGGGACTTTGGCGAAATATAACAAAATAAACTCTTCAGGGTTCATGAGAAAACAGCTGTAGCTGAATATACTGGTAAGTACTTGGTTTCTTAAACATATTTATACGAGAGATTTGGAGAAAAAAATGAGGTGTCTTCTAAACCGAAAGTGCATGAGGTACTGTATATAGTACAGTAAGCAAGGGAAAACGGCGAATACTCATTTGTACAACGGTTTAAAAAAATATTATTGTTTCTATACGTGACATGATAAAATACGATGACAGTCTATCTGGGTTATTTTCAGTGATTATACCATCATTTTTCAAGTCAAACTATCGTTAAATCCTTTACTTTGTGCTCACCTAAATTCTCCGTGGAAGTAAGGCGTTAGTTTAGTAGGTAACGTAAAGTAGCCTATAGCTCTGCCGGCCAAAAACAATATCGCGCGTGTGAAAGAATCAGACTCGCAGTATTGTTAACTAACGTTCACCTTTCATCCTCTCAATCAGTAATGCAGACACATAACAGCAGAGCACACATCTGAGCTAAAAGTACCGAACGTCGGAAAAAAACAAAAACCAGTTCGGTATTAGAATTAAGTATCGAAAAAGTACCGAAGTTTCGGTGTACCGTGCAACACTAATTAATACTACACCTAGACACTTACCTGTGACAACACACCAAGTAATACTACACCTAGACACCCACCTGTGCCCCTCATACATGTGGACTCTATGAGTTTCTTCACCAGTGTCTCAGAGCTGGAAGGGCTGGGTTGTGGGCTGGCCTTCCATGGACGGGACCTGCTGGAAGGGCGGGGCAGGGAGAGGTGTGGAGGCGGGGTCTGAGCCTGTCGCCGTGGTTTCAGAGGGCAGGGTGAACAGATGCGGTGGGGCTCTCCGTGCGGGCTCCTGGAGCGTGACCTCTGACACCGCCTCTGACTCCGCCCACTGGGCAACGGACTGGGCGACCAGGAGAGCGAGCGCGAAACAGAGTGGGAGGGCGAGCGAGCTGGGCGTGGCCTGCTCCCTTCCCTGCTACAGTGGGAGGGCGAGCGAGCTGGGCGTGGCCTGCTCCCTTCCCTGCTACAGTGGGAGGGAGAGCGAGCTGGGCGTGGCCTGCTCCCTTCCCTGCTACAGTGGGGGGGAGAAAAGAGAAGGAGGGAGCAGAACAGAAAGAGAGGGAGAAAGGGAGAGACGGACATTAGTGCTGTGAGCCAATCAGCTCCCAGCTACATGTGGGGGGGGCATCGCTACCAATCAGCTCCCAGCTACATGTGGGGGGGGGGGGGCATCACACACCAATCAGCTCCCAGCTATATTAATGGGGGGGGGGCATCGCCCACCAATCAGCTCCCAGCTATATTAGTGGGGGGGGGGGGGCATCGCTACCAATCAGCTCCCAGCTACATGTGGGGGGGGGGGCATCACACACCAATCAGCTCCCAGCTATATTAGTGGGGGGGGGGGGGCATCGCTACCAATCAGCTCCCAGCTATATTAGTGGGGGGGGGCATCGCCCACCAATCAGCTCCCAGCTATATTAGTGGGGGGGGGGCATCGCTACCAATCAGCTCCCAGCTATATTAGTGGGGGAGGGGGGCATCGCCCACCAATCAGCTCCCAGCTATATTAGTGGGGGGGGGGCATCGCCCACCAATCAGCTCCCAGCTATCTTAGTGGGGGGGGGCATCGCTACCAATCAGCTCCCAGCTATATTAGTGTGGGGGAGGGGGGGGGCATTAGCAGGTGTGGTTTTGGCTTTTACCCATAAACCATCGCATAGGAGGAGAGCTGATCTAGGATCTGGTATTTCGTAATATGACCCACTTTTGTACCATAGATATGCATATACGCTCTACGTCTTTTACGTTTTTACTTCCGAGTTACTTACTGAAATTGTCGGGTGAGTGCACAGTTCTGCAGATGAGTGTGCTCCTGAATTCCCTCAACAAAACCCCGAAAATAAGGGGTTCATCCTGGTATTTTAAGTGCCCCCATTTGTGAGAAAAAGTCGCCCATCAAAAGCTTTTTGACAAAGTGGACTCAAATATGCGTATTCAAAAGGGTGTAGGGCTCTGATTCGGACACAGCCCCAGTTTCCCATGGCAAAATCCAAACCTCATCCATACTGAGGTCAAAGGGCATAGTGAGGTCAAAGGGCACTTCACGCAGCCTCTTGTTCACACTCACCTGGACGAGCTGTGAGGATTTGGACTCCAGTCAGGATACCTGCGGAACCAAACACAGCTTCAGCACTTAGGACCTTTAAAGGGGAACACCTGCCATTCATACAGTATTCGCAGCACCAAGGAGCGCTCGCCAAACGTGCCACTTTGTACTTTTAATACTATCATTTAATATATTCCATGATAACATGGAAGTACAGCCGGTTTCCTCAGGAATGGAATGTGTTTTACAGTTAAACTCAGTGAAAGAGTTTGGGTGCATAACCACTAAGATATGTGCTCCACACACCAAACCTACAGACATTCCAGACAGTTAGCTCTGTACCGTTAACACTTAAAGCTCTCCATCTACTGCTGAATTCTGATTGGGTGCGTATAAAGGATTTATGAAGGGGTGCGGCCAAGGACAATGGAGGCAGGGGATGATCTGTCCTTGGCCACATCCCTGCAATGAATATTCATAAACGAATAATTTAGCAATGGGTAACGACGTCGCCGTGACACACGCACTTTTTCCGGAGGTTTCTGCAGCTCTCGATATGGCGACTGGTGTTCTGGTGCTCCAGCCAATCCTGCCAATCAAACAACAACACGGTCATGTGACACACTCTTCCAAGCACATTAATGGAGCGTGCACAAAGGCTTGCTTTTCCCTGGAGTATCACCTTGGAGATGTTGCCATAGTGACTGGGGAGGGGAGGGGAGGGGGGGGGGGGGGGGGGGTTGGTGGTTCAAACATCATGCAGAGTATTAGGGATGTTAAAATACACAAGAATTAGGGCAAGGGTAGGCGACCCTGGTCCTGCAGAGCCGCAGGGTCTGCTGGTTTTTATTTTCAACATAAATGCAGCAACTACTTAAACCAAAGAAACCAGGTGAGGTGAGTTAACTGTGTAATCAACTGCTTTAATTGATCAATTAAGTGGCGAGTAACAACTAAAACCAGCAGACCCTGCGGCTCTCCAGGACCAGGGGAAGCGTTGAGCAGGGCTGGGGCTCAGTAGGTGTATGATCACACCTGGAGAGGAGACTCACCTGGGAGTGGGCGCACACCTGGTTGCATAGCGAGCAGGTATGAGGGAAGATTTTGGGTGGGGCTGCCACGTAGTCGCTAATCATGGTGGGCGTGGGGGATCCGAGCGGGAAGGCGGGGCGGCAGGCTGGTTTGGGTGCCCGGGGGCGGAGCTCCCGTTTCGGCTTTGCTGCCGGGCGGGTGGGTGAGGGCGTGGTCTTTGGGGCGTGGCCTCTGGTAGGCGTGTCCAGGCGGCTGGTGGGTTTCTTTGTGTCGCGAGCGGCACCGCGAGTCTCCAGTGGGAGGCGGCTCTGACCTAGCCCCACCCCCTTCAGCTTGTGTCTCAGGACAGGTACAGGTGTACTGGCAGGCGTGTCTCTGCTCAGCGGCTCACGCTTATAGGCCACACCCTCTTCGGGGAGGCTGACTTTGGGGGCGTGTCGGTAATCAGTGCTGGGGGCGTGACTCGGCGGGGTGGGGGCGTGGCTCGGCGGGGTGGGGGCGTGGCTCAGTAGGGTGGGGGCGTGGCTCGGCGGGGGTGGGGGCGTGGCTCGGCAGGGTGGGGGCATGGCTCGGCAGGGTGGGGGCGTGGCTCGGCAGGGTGGGGGCGTGGCTCGGCAGGGTGGGGGCGTCGCTCGGCGGGGGTGGGGGCGTGGCTCGGCGGGGCAGGGCCAGGAAGCCCCCGTTTGGCCTTCCGGACCCCGATGGTTCTGAGAATGGCGGGCAGAGTCTCGGGAGTGAGCTGTTCGTCAGGGTACTGGGTCAGAAGCTCCAGGTCCTCATTAGAGAGTCCAAACTGGGCCAGAATGCTTCCGGCACTTTCTGCAGTACAGGGCGAGTCCTGCTGGCACTCCGCCCCCCAACGCTCCCCGCACCTCGCTGGCGCCTCAGGGCTGGAGGGTGGGGCTGTGGTGGGTGGCGTTTTGATGGGCAGGGCTGTGGTGGGCGGGGCTGTGGTGAGAGGGACAAACAGCTGGCTTGGCGACTTATAGACAGACCAGTCCACTTGCTGGGCCACGCCCGATGGGGGCCAGGCGGGCGGCCCCGCCCCCTTCCTCAGTCGGGGGTCCCGGGCCATCTGGTTCAGCAACCGGGCGTCGGCCTCCATGGACCCCCGAAACCGCGTCTCCACCGCCAAACCCAGCTCAGTGGCTGTGGAGGGCAGGGCGGGCGGGAACCGGGGCACCTGGTAACCATGCAGGGGCGGGGCTACGGAGGACATGGCGCTGACCATGCCCAGCTGGGCGGGGCCAAAAGGCGCGTACATGCCAGTGGGCGTGGCCGACAGGCGGTTGCCAATGACGATGAGCTGCTGCAGTGCAAGCTGGGCCTCGATGTGTGCCAGACGCAGGGCGGCGACTCGACCCAAGAGCAGTCCCCCGCCAAAACCCAGCGAGCTCTCCGACAGCACCGCCAAACTGGGAGAGAAACACACACACAAACACATGAATTACACACACACACATACAAACATTACACACACACACACACACATTAAACACACAAACACATGAATTACACACACACACACACACACACACACACACATTAAACACACAAACACATGAATTACACACACACACATACAAACATTACACACACACACACACACACACATCACAAAGGTGCTCAGTAATGCCCCTATTTCTTAACGGCCAAAACAGAAAACACATAATTGACAGCCACCTACCAGGGCCCCGTTTCCCAAAAGGATCTTAGATAAAGACCATCTTAGGCCATTTTGTTTTCATCTTAGTTTCGTTGTTTGTTCGTTTTTTTGTCATTTGTTTTTTGGCTTTCTTCCTCTATTTTTATTATCTGTTTAACGTAATGACAGTAATTGTAATCACAAGATGAATAAAGCACAAACACAACACACTCTTAAGATGCTTTTGGGAAACGGGGCCCAGTACGTTGCATCATTTAAATGCTCTTTTAAAAGTGAATTTGAATTATTATTTACTCATTTACAAAACTGCCACAGTTAATGTCACATTCATGAAGAAACTATCCATTTTAGCTTGATGTAATACCACAACCCTACAAACATTACCAGGACAATTTATGGAATTGGTGAGAGCAATACTTAGTGTGAGAACTACTCTACGGCAGTGACGTGGGAGCCTATACAGTTTGGACAGTTTAAGTTAAACTTGGAAATCAAGTCTCCCGTGGTGATCGCTCTTCTGATCAGCGGCTTTGTTGGTTTGGTCAAAATCCAGCAGTGTGCACTGCAACCTGAAATTAGTATGCTTCATCAACACTGTTGTTGTTGTGGGTGGCCAGATAAAATCATATTTTCTGTGTGTTTTGTTTTGTCAATCCATTCTCAACTGGAAACTGAACTGAATATCACGATCAATATAACTGCCGTTTTCAGAATGCAACATTTTTTTCTTGGGAGAAAAACAGAAGACAGAAAGTCAGGCTGTCAATACGCCTCGTTTCAGTTTTTTTTTTTTTAACATAGAAGATAAAGCATAACAAGACTATTGCATTGAGCAGAGTTTTATTCTTAGTACTCTAGAAGAAGCGGCGTAGTTAGCCTACATTTCATACGCAGAACCAATTTGAAACATCCAACTTCGTAAAATAAAGCATTGCATTTGAAACTCACTGGCTATGTTTATCGTCATTCATTTTAAGTGGTGCAACAATTTCATTGTATTTAATTGAATATAAACGGTAAGACCATCGCTAAACGTCCTCGGTAACGCGTGTTGTTACACCCTACATGTGTGTTAAGTCTATTTTTCTCCGGGGAAAAGTATAATCTCTCCGTTCCGATCTCTCTCTGTTCCGTTGAAGTAAATCAAATATTTTAATTCGTGGTCCAAAAGAGACTATTCGTGAAAATATCAGAGCATTCCCTTGCGTTGCACATGATATTAACAAAAGTTGGATTTTGAAGGTGATCGCGCCACTCATCATAGCTCCTTCGGGTTTCTTTTTTTTATTTTAACTACTTATCATTAACTATGCACATAAAATCTGTAACTTTACACAGCTGAATGCCTCCACATCTAGCGGTACTGAAAAAAAGTTAGGTAGGCCTACTAAAACGAGGAACAAAAACAATTAATCAGCATTACGTTGCAACCAATTTAACGTATCTTATTAGGACTGCAAACAAATAGCGTCAGTAAGTGCGCCGAATGGCTCCTAGTTTTAGCCCTTAAAACTGATACTGAATGAATACTAAATTCATCAAAAATTCACCAAAGTGCGTAAGCATTCCGCTCCACCTAAAACACTCTCTTGCCATCTTGATTTAACGTTAGCCAATTTTCGCTATGCAGCAGTCTGTTGCTACAGTTCGATTTAAAAAATAAAATCTGCATGAAGTCGTTATCTAGACAACATTTCGCAAAGCATTAATATTGCTCCGTACCTTTAATTCAGGAGAACTGATTATAGTGTTATGTTTTGGACCAAAACATCCAACATAGTTTCTTTGCACCAACGCTGCTTTCTCGTGGCCGTATCCTCCCCGCGGCTTTCTTAAAAAAAAAAAAATGCAAACAATCCCAAAGCAGCGCGCGAACCAAGCAACAATAAAGAAGTGACTTCCGGTCAGTAAAAGGGCGAAAAAATCAAATTAAAAGCAAAACTATACTTAAAGGGTAACAAAGCACTAAAACCACTTATTTTAGATGAGAACCGACACATTTGGTTTTTTCTAAGTATTACTGATTGATCCTGGTCCAAATCTTGAAAAATTACTGGTCAGCGCAAAAAAGCATAAACTTTAAGAATCTGGCTCAAAAGTGTCTCTAGTGGTAAAACGTTAGGTACTGCACGTTCAATCTGTGATTGGCCAGAAATGTCCTCCTGTGACGTATTCCCCTCGGTGACGAATTAGAAACCTGAACAGCTACGCCCACCAATAGTTCAGTGGCTACACCCTGAAGTTTTGGAGCTAGGGTGGGCAGCGCAGCGGTTGATCTGCGTGGAGAGGAGATAGAGTGAGCAAGCGATATAGCTAGTTTACAGTTTAGATTTTTTGAATATTCTAGTTATAGTATATTTATTTACTTTATTTATTTTTGGTATATATTTTTTATAGTTAGCTTGATAGTCCCTTGTTTTTGATAGTTCGTTTTTCAGTCTAGCTTAGCAAGTAGCTAGCTAGTTAATTTTTTTCCTCCTCCTTCCAAATTGAACCACAATCGGCAGTCATAATATAGAGATAAAATAATATAATAATATAATAATAATAAAATAAACACAAATGTTCAACTGTCTTTTAACTGTCAACAATTAACTTTGTGAAGATGTTTGAAATTCCCATGGAATTCGCGAGTACCACCATTGGAACTGTAGGCTACATTATGTATGACGCAAGCAAAATGATTCTAAAGGTAGGTTTCGACAACCGATCTTGTACATCCTGATGGCTAAAACAGTAAAAATGAGTAGCCTACATGGCGTGGGTAACTATTTGGACAGCGTGTGATTTTCTGTTTGCTGGGCGCATCGTTATAAGCTCAAACGGGGGCTTGGCAGCAGCAACTAATTGGCCTGGAATCAGGCAACAATTTTCCTTAACTGTGACTTACAATTACAGTGCAAATAGCTATGTATATTTTTTCTTCATATAGTTTGGCAAGTTCAGCAATAACCGCCAAACTGAGTTTGCAAAGAAAAAGTGAAATTTGTGTGTTTAAATTTGTCAAATTTAAGACAAATGTTGATTCAATGCTACTTGTTTAGTGTTAACGGGATCAGTGGATATTATCTGTGGAAGATCAAATAATTAAACTATATGCTGCATTAATTCTTCCTTTCTTATTAACATTAACTGTGACATAAACATTAATAAACATATGATCTGTGCTTATAAAATCTATAGGATGGCTGTATTCTGTCTGTATGAGATCAGTAAGTACAGAGCAAAGATGTTGAAATGTGTGTGCTAACTGCAAACCGGCCAATCACAAAAGTGGGCCTCATCCTGTTCATCCAGATATAGAATGAGACCGTTTACTGGTAAGACTATGCTAATTAGAATGAGATAATTTACTGGTAAAACTAGAGACAGAACGAAGGCCCTTATTAGGAATAAAAACCTATCAATGCTTGAAAGTCATATGAGTAGTAATAAAGTATTTGCTTGATTAGGATTGGATGATTTAGAAATGTATGGGTGGAGAGGGTTGGGGACTGCCCCCAACCCCCCCTCCAAGGAATACTATGTAAACTGTGTATTTCCTTATGGCCAGTAGTCTCAGCCTCAGCCGCTTTGACACACTTCGTACGCAGCGTCTGATGCATAGGCTTGCATAAGCTGGTCGGACTGTAGGAAACTCACAGTTAGCACTCATTGGCTAGTAGCACTGTCAATCACAGGAGTGTGTGAGTATTTCCTGTACGATGCGGTGCATTGGGTTTTATCAGTCCGCCGGGAAAAAAAGTTGTGCTAACTAATCGGTAGCTAGTGAATGCTGCGAATCCATCAAGAACAATGAGTGTTTCGGACCAGGAGCTTAACGCTGGATTGAAGAAAGTTTTGGAAGTTCACAACATTCCATCTCTGAAAGATATTCAAGAGTTTGTTTTGAGGCAGTTAATTAATAAACGAGATATACTTGCATGTTTGCCGACAGGATACAGGAAAATCCTTATATTTCAAGCATGAAATATACCCTCTGCAAACTGACCCTCTGCAAATACATACCAGGCTTCCCAACTCAACCTATTTTGTTAGTCGTCTGTCCCCTTACATCGATAATGGAAGATCAGGTTAAGTACCTGACAGGCAAAAGGTTGTGGCATGTGTTGGGAAAAGTGAGGCCACCGACGTAGAAATTGCAGCAGGGCGATTTAACATAGTGTTCGGATCACCCAAATTACTTGTGGGCACTAAGAAATGGAGAGACGTGCTACAAACAGAAGTTTATCTGGAACACCTCATCGGTGTGGCAGTTGATGAAGTCCACACCGTAGTGCAATGGTAAGATATAATTTTCTTATTTCAACTACAGTGGAAACAGTCTCGAATATGTTACAATGTTACTCGTTAGCCTAAATTGTTAATTACAGGGCAAACGGATAAAACGACCAGTTCTGTGCTCTCCATATAGGCTAGCTATTTTGAACATTTGGTTTTAATATTAGTTTACAATAATGTTTACAAAGATGGAAAAAGTCTTAGAAGGTCCGGTCAGGTCAGGTTCTGTGTCTTTCCAGGAACGCTGTCTTTAGCTAGCTATTGCTCTGTGTTCTCAGGTTTAGTTTGAGTATTTACATCACCATTTTCAAGGTTTAGCTTTGATTGTTTACTCGCCTTGGCAACAACCCAGTAATAACTAACGTTACTGATCTAGGTGCTTTTATGCTACATTCCCCGGTCTTTCAAGTCAATGCCAACAGAACATAATAGTGAATACAACTTGTTGAATGTACAGTGATTAAGTACAGTGGAAATTCTAACTGCAATGTATACAGACATCTTGGATGATTTTCTTCAGGGTGATAGACTGTTTTAATGGAGATCGCCGTGCCTTTTTAGTGCATCACATTTGTTTCATGCGGGTCTGTTTTTCTTGTAGCGCTGTTTCTGAATCGACCGCCCTCTGTAGCGCCTCAATACGTCACGGAACATAGACGGTCTGTGGTTGGTTATCTTGCATGTCAATCAAATGCGCCATCTTGTCAAAGTGGGCGGCTCTTTACCACGTCTATGGTCCAGACTTTGTGTTTATGACAAAGTTTGGCCTTCGTGAGACTATATGGCCAGTGGACTCTTTGTGAAGTGACTGAACTTGCTTGTGACCAAGGACTCACCAGAGACCTCTGCTTTTATACTAAAGAGTTTATGCTTTTGCTACTCCGTTGTCTTAAGTGTTTATTCACATCATCACAGCCTCATAAAAAAACTCACCGGAAAAGGGAGGACGAGAATTTTCAACTGAGTGCATTTGTAAGCTCTCTTGGATTTCCTCAGTCTAGCTAACCATTGTTGATTCACCCATTGATACATCATATTTGGACAAGGGCTGCAATAAGGTAATATAATATAATAGTAATATAATCTACGTTAAGTCAGGTAAAAGCTGTTAACTGCAGAAATGTTTAGCTTGCTGTCACATGCCCTTACATGTCAGCACCACACATCTCACTTATTTCACATTACATCAATCATCTATTTTTGTTACCAGGAGATGGCGATGTTTTCATTCTCTGCAGCTGCAAATCTTGCTTTCCAGTTCCACTTTGCAAAGTAACGTCTATCTCTTTAACAGCACTGTAAATACTGTAACCAACTTCGGTTACATCTTTTTAATGCGAAACACAATAAGACAAAAAGCCTGAGAGATTGGTAATCAATATTTTTTTCTAGCATAAAATTGAGGTTTTAGCCCATTTTTGCTTACAGACGAGGCTCACAGCTCTAGCCTGCTGTACTTCCAGGTATTACACCCCAGTCACACATGCTATACAGTTGGTAATCAGGCGCACATGCTATACAGTTGGTAATCAGGCGCACATAGACATTTGCCAGACCAGCCGAAGTGAAGAAACAGACAGAGGCTGTATTCCTGTAGAATGTGAAGTTCTCCAGCGCTTTTCCATATTTTGACGTGATAAACGATGGGGGCGTTTTACGTTAATCGGAGTATGCACGGCTGCATGTAAACTAGAATATTAGTGGAATATTCATTTTCATTAGCCATGTAAACAGCTTAGTAGGAATATTGTCTTTTTCGTAATAAGGGCAAAAACCGGAATATTTTGTGCATGTAAACGTAGTCACTGTGACACACACCACTGATCCTGTGGAGCGCCCAGTGCAGGTGGGGATTGGCTGTTTCACGCACACAGGTATGAACACTACTCACAGGTAAGAACACAAGAATATGTTAATAGTTTCGTTTTTAGTTATTAATATATTTAACAGGGACCTTGCACAACATATTAGTTGCACCAGAGTTAGCTAAGTAGCTAATGTGCATCTGTATTCCGTGGGCAGGAACATATTAGAAACATTATGGGGACAAAATAGGATATATACTGTACATTACATCAATCACTATATAGACTATACAATACAGAGCAATGCAAGAGCTAATGCTAATGCTACATGCTGAGGTACAGTGTGTACTGCAGGCCCTGTGCACTGACATAACACCCTCTAAATCTTTCAGTACGTCATTAAATTACCGCTATGCAGTCTGCTGTGTCACAGCGTCTCTCTCTTTCTCTCTCTCACACACACACACACACACACAGACAGCGTTTCTCTCTCTCACACACACACACACAGAGCACCTCTCTCTCACACACACAGACACACAAACACAGCGTCTCTCTCTCACACACACACACACACACACACACAGTGTCTCTCTCACTTCTCACTCTCTCACTCCCACACACACACACACACACAGTTTCTCTTACACAGCCTATCTAACCCCCATATCCATGTGTATCACACACTAACCCCAGTGTGAGCAATGTATTATGGGATATTGTACAGGATAAACTCAAACACCAGGCGTAAAGTAAATTGCTTAAAAAAAGCTGTCCCCCTTTTCAAAAAAACAAGTTGCTGGTGAACAGTGGCTTGTACATGTTGAGTTACGGGTGTTACAGAAGGTTGTACATGTTGAGTTACGGGTGTTACAGAAGGTTGTACATGTTGAGTTACGGGTGTTACAGAAGGTTGTACATGTTGAGTTACGGGTGTTACAGAAGGTTGTACATGTTGAGTTACGGGTGTTACAGAAGGTTGGACATGTTGAGTTACGGGTGTTACAGAAGGTTGGACAGTTTTAGTGGGTGTTAGTGATTTATATCCTGTGATGAGAGCTGGGAAAATGATCCGCACTCCTCCGGCCAGCCAACAGGTGGAAACCAGGCCGGCAGCATGAAGCACACACCAACCTGTCAATCACACACACGTCATTTTGGTCTTTTATAGGCAACTCCTTCATCCCTCCTTATCCTTCTCTCGTTTATTTTCCTCTATCTCATCCCCTGTTCAGTAATAACTGGGTTCTGGCCGTGTTAACTGCGTCAGCTCTAGTTTATGATGGATATGGGACGTGTCCATCGTAAAAGTCAGGACAGCCATAAACGTTATTTCGGGGGGGGGTCTTATTTTAGAGTCGTCACACTCTGAGGAGGTCATTTAGAGAACTCAATGGCCAGATGTCCTATTAAAAAAAAAAAAAATACAATCAGAGAACATGAGGGTGAATAAAATAATAGAGGTCAAAGTTATCTAGTTATCTGTGATTATTAGAGTTCTATAACCACACCAGACAGAACCCAAAGTGGTGAAAATGCATTCCAACAGACAGCAAAACAAGCTAACTTAAGAGAAAAATATCATTGTGCTTAACCCCTCACGCAGGTGCCGTTTAACACCTGTGGCTGTGGTTTAAAAACCATCACATGTGATAATTAAATCGGTATCAGTGTGTGATTACAAATGCTTTGCAGGATTAGCACCCTGTGTAGCAGTACGAGGTCTTTTCTCCATGTTCAGAGACAGACAGTGCCCTGCATCATTCTCCTGACCTCAACATCTAAACTCAGCCTACCTGTGATCACAACATAGCACAGTCTAAAGGAAACACCTCACCAGCTGTATGTATGAATATTGATCAAGAAAACTGATGTTTATTGTTTTTTAGACACTGAATACACCTGACTTTTGGATCTAAACAGGGCTGTACATAAATTCAAGAAAAACATAGATGGTCTTTTTTTTGTTGTTGATTTTTCTGTGGATAAAAGGCATTAGTCCACAGTGTCCTATTCCCTCATTTAAAGTTTAATAACAGAGGTTATTTAAAAAGGAAAACTACCATAATAAATAAGAAAGTACCGTATGTAGTTTTTATCATAGAAAAGCTCATCTTGGACAGATGACTGCGTTATACCAGTGAAAGGATCTGTATTTTATCTGCTAGGTATCCTGAGAATTCCATTGTAATTATATTTTCAAGGACCTGACTAATTGTTCCATGTGAATGTTCAAGAAATTTTGATAGATTTTGTTGAAGGAACTAGGAGAACAGGAATCATTTAGACTTTTTTCAGTTTTAGTTATGATTTGGTCTAATGGCCACCAAACTCACCATGTACAGCAGTACAGTCACAGTGCTTGGTCATATTTTGGAGTAAACTCTGTTGGCAGAGCTCTCTCCTTGGTAACACGCAAAATGTTGTGGTTTTCAGTATTGATCGTTTTTGCATCAGTCAATTTAAAACAACAGTAAGCTTTGGTATAAAACACTGTCTCTGAAAATAATTTATTAAAAATCAAAATGGGTGATCAACCCCTGAGACCAACAAGTCACCACAAAACAAATCTAGTTAGCCTTCCCAAAATGCTCTCACACGTTCCTGACCCCACTCACCTCACACCTGATCCCACGCTGATCCAACACACGACATTGGCTCACCTGCTCCGTGAGTGAGCTGCGTCTCTGCGTCTCTCTCCTCTCCAAACGCAGCTTTTCTGAAAACTCTTCCGCATGGCTTCAGTATCTGTAGCCCTGGAACCCTGAACACGGCCAGACCCAGAGTCTCTCTCTCACTGGACACGGCCAGACCCAGAGTCTCTCTCTCGCTGGACACGGCCAGACCCAGAGTCTCTCTCTCACTGGACACGGCCAGACCCAGAGTCTCTCTCTCGCTGGACACGGCCAGACCCAGAGTCTCACGCACGCACGCTCACACACACACAACTGGCTCAGATTATCCCCGCAATGACTCCATAATTAAGGTGTGACCCGTAAATGTTTGTCTCTTTTTATTCTCTGTCTGCTCCTTCTCTTTCTCTGCTATTTAAATATTCTTAAATGTTCTCTTCCCTCTCTTCCCTCTCCTTCTTCCCGCTTTCCCAGTGGGCTGTTGATGCTTCCTTTACCAGGTAAAGAGTGTACTGGTCTAAGAGCTTATTCTGTGATCTCAGAAATGCACAAAACTCCCTCCAATCAGCTGGATCAGAGTCAAAATTCCCTCCAATCAGGCAGCTTGGTGCCCAGTGCCCTCCAATCAGCCGGCTTGATGTCGTACACCCTCCACACAGCCAGTCCTCTGAGAAGACTGGTTATTGGAGGACGTCTGACACTTGGGGGCGGGGGCGAGTATTTTGGGGAGTATTTTGACCTCTCACTGCCAGCACAGCAGAAACCAGACAGGAGCAGGGACAGAGTCTCCAGAGCTGCTAGCTCTCCCCCTGCTGGCAGGAAGGAGAAACACATCTGATCTGTGTACAGCGCCTCCTGCTGGAACTCAGTCCTTAGTGCAGCACCTCTCTCTCTCTCTCTTTCTCTTCCTCTCCCTTTCTCTCTCTCTATATATTTTCAGTGTATTTGCATGATTTGCAGGTGAGCAGATGGAATCATTAATGCTAGTTTATTCTGACAGTGTAGCACTATGATATGACACCATCATTAATGCTAGTTTATAAGTGTGTTTATGAGATCTAAAAAAATATAGTCTTCATATTTGGATTATGACAGCAGTGATTATGGTGATGTTGGTGACAATTAATAATTTAATTTCATAATGTTTTTAATTTCTTAATGTTTTTTTTAAAACTGAAAATGACCATTTGAACATATATAAATATTTGAGCCCTTTTAAATGTGTCTGTAGTCCCAAAGTAGACCTGGCTTTAGTGCTTTGGTGGGTTATTATGGAGCAGGGTTTGGTGGGTTATTATGGAGCCAGGGTTTGGTGGGTTATTATGGAGCCAGGGTTTGGTGGGTTATTATGGAGCCAGGGTTTGGTGGGTTATTATGGAGCAGGGTTTGGTGGGTTATTATGGAGCCAGGGTTTGGTGGGTTATTATGGAGCCAGGGTTTGGTGGGTTATTATGGAGCCAGGGTTTGGTGGGTTATTATGGAGCAGGGTTTGGTGGGTTATTATAGAGCAGGGTTTGGTGGGTTATTATGGAGCAGGGTTTGGTGGGTTATTATGGAGCAGGGTTTGGTGGGTTATTATGGAGCAGGGTTTGGTGGGTTATTATGGAGCCAGGGTTTGGTGGGTTATTATGGAGCAGGGTTTGGTGGGTTATTATGGAGCAGGGTTTGGTGGGTTATTATGGAGCCAGGGTTTGATGGGTTATTATGGAGCAGGGTTTGGTGGGTTATTATGGAGCCAGGGTTTGGTGGGTTATTATGGAGCAGGGTTTGGTGGGTTATTATGGAGCAGGGTTTGGTGGGTTATTATGGAGCAGGGTTTGGTGGGTTATTATGGAGCAGGGTTTGGTGGGTTATTATGGAGCAGGGTTTGGTGGGTTATTATGGAGCAGGGTTTGGTGGGTTATTATGGAGCAGGGTTTGGTGGGTTATTATGGAGCAGGGTTTGGTGGGTTATTATGGAGCTAGGGTTTGGTGGGTTATTATGGAGCAGGGTTTGGTGGGTTATTATGGAGCCAGGGTTTGGTGGGTTATTATGGAGCTAGGGTTTGGTGGGTTATTATGGAGCAGGGTTTGGTGGGTTATTATGGAGCAGGGTTTGGTGGGTTATTATGGAGCCAGGGTTTGGTGGGTTATTATGGAGCTAGGGTTTGGTGGGTTATTATGGAGCAGGGTTTGGTGGGTTATTATGGAGCAGGGTTTGGTGGGTTATTATGGAGCATGGTTTGGTGGGTTATTATGGAGCAGGGTTTGGTGGGTTATTATGGAGCAGGGTTTGGTGGGTTATTATGGAGCTAGGGTTTGGTGGGTTATTATGGAGCAGGGTTTGGTGGGTTATTATGGAGCAGGGTTTGGTGGGTTATTATGGAGCATGGTTTGGTGGGTTATTATGGAGCAGGGTTTGGTGGGTTATTATGGAGCAGGGTTTGGTGGGTTATTATGGAGCTAGGGTTTGGTGGGTTATTATGGAGCTAGGGTTTGGTGGGTTATTATGGAGCAGGGTTTGGTGGGTTATTATGGAGCAGGGTTTGGTGGGTTATTATGGAGCCAGGGTTTGGTGGGTTATTATGGAGCCAGGGTTTGGTGGGTTATTATGGAGCAGGGTTTGGTGGGTTATTATGGAGCCAGGGTTTTTACCGTCTGCACAACATGAAGACTGCACCTCCAGGGCAAGTGTTTTGTTTTATACAGAAATTAACAGAAATTGGAGTAAAATGCTTTACTGTTTTCATATAATCAAACATAACAAACCAAAGAAAAGAAGCACTGTGATATGGGGTCAGTGCTGCTGTCCCAAAACCCATTACAGACGCTGGGTCCAGCAGGGATCTGCTACTGTCCCAAAACCCATTACAGATGTGGGGTCCAGCAGGGATCTGCTGCTGTCCCAAAACCCATTACAGACGCGCGGTCCAGCAGAGATCTGCTACTGTCCCAAAACCCATTACAGATGTGGGGTCCAGCAGGGATCTGCTACTGTCCCAAAACCCATTACAGATGCGCGGTCCAGCAGAGATCTGCTACTGTCCCAAAACCCATTACAGATGTGGGGTCCAGCAGGGATCTGCTACTGTCCCAAAACCCATTACAGACGCTGGGTCCAGCAGGGATCTGCTACTGTCCCAAAACCATTACAGATGCGGGGTCCAGCAGGGATCTGCTACTGTCCCAAAACCCATTACAGATGTGGGGTCCAGCAGGGATCTGCTACTGTCCCAAAACCCATTACAGATGCGAGGTCCAGCAGGGATCTGCTACTGTCCCTAATCCCACTACAGCGGGGTCCAGCAGGGATCTGCTGCTGTCCCAAAACCCATTACAGATGTGGGGTCCAGCAGGGATCTGCTGCTGTCCCAAAACCCATTACAGACGCGCGGTCCAGCAGAGATCTGCTACTGTCCCAAAACCCATTACAGACACGGGGTCCAGCAGGGATCTGCTACTGTCCCAAAACCCATTACAGATGTGGGGTCCAGCAGGGATCTGCTACTGTCCCAAAACCATTACAGATGCGGGGTCCAGCAGGGATCTGCTACTGTCCCAAAACCCATTACAGACGCTGGGTCCAGCAGGGATCTGCTACTGTCCCAAAACCATTACAGATGCGGGGTCCAGCAGGGATCTGCTACTGTCCCAAAACCCATTACAGATGTGGGGTCCAGCAGGGATCTGCTACTGTCCCAAAACCCATTACAGATGTGAGGTCCAGCAGGGATCTGCTACTGTCCCTAATCCCACTACAGCGGGGTCCAGCAGGGATCTGCTGCTGTCCCAAAACCCATTACAGACGCTGGGTCCAGCGGGGATCTGCTGCTGTCCCAAAACCCATTACAGACGCGCGGTCCAGCAGAGATCTGCTGTTGTCCCTAATCCCACTACAGCGGGGTCCAGCGGGACAGTCATCACTGTGATATCCACACAGTTTAATCCCACCAAGATCTGCCCCTAATGCCAGCAGGACTGCCATCACTTCCATTTCAATTTCATTTTCAACAAATTCAAGAAATTTACTGAAATTTAAGAGTTTTTTTCAATTCATGAATTGAGTTTCTGTTGATTTCTTTCAGGGACTGAACTGAAATGGAGTTCACCAGCACCTTATAAAGCCCCGCCCTCCTTCTGTGACACGCGGCCAGGGGTGGGGCTCCGCTTACGGAGGAAGGCCAATAGGAATGCCCCAAACAGTAGTCCCAGGAACAGGCATGCTAGGTACAGTCCAACCGATCCCCTGAGCCGGGCGTGGCCCACACTGCCCCCAGTGCTGGGATCCTGCAGTACCAGCTCATAGGCCGCCCGCAGGCATTGGCCCCGCCCCTTCTGCCCCTCCCTGTCCTCCTGGCAGGAGCAGGAGTAGGATCCCACCGTTTCATTGGTTACCATGACCACCAGGTCCCAATGCAGCAGGCGGGTGTGGCGCCCTGGGGGGTGTGTCCAGAAGCATGGGTGGGGCGACACCTGTACACACGGCAGGAGGATCTGCAGCCCCGCCCTCACCTGGAGCACCTGCACATCTGGAGAACAGCGAGCTGGGGGGGGGGGGGGGGGGGGGTCAGGCCTGTCTAAAGTCTGCACGGTACACAAGGCAATATAAGAGACCTGCAGGGGGCGCTGTTGAGACTCACCTTCTGCACTCTCACACGGCCACTGTGGCTCCTCAGGACCCTCGGCCTGTGGGGCCCTAAAACACAGAGAACATAGGGATGTGACATAGGGATGTGATATAGGGGCGATATAGCAGTGTGACAGACATGTGATGTAGGGATGTGACATAGAGATGTGATATAGGGATGTGATATAGGGGCGATATGGGGGTGTGATATAGAGGTGTGACAGACATGTGATATAGGGATGTGATATGGGGATGATATAGGGATGTGATAGCTGACCTGGATGTGACGGGGGTGCAGATCCCCTCTCTCCACACACAGCCTTGTCTCTTGGCGAGGACACACAGCTCACAGGTGGGGAACAGACTGCAGCCCACTGCAGTCACACCTGCTATAGACACACCTGAGCCCACTATCACCTGGTCCTGACACACAGAAAGACATAGGGTCGGGGCTCTGTGTGTGTGTGTGCGCTCTGGGTGTGTGTGTATGTATGTGTACTCTGTGTTTGTGTGTATGTGCTGTGTGTGTGTGTGTGTGTGTGTGTGTGTGTGTGTGTGTGTGTGTGTGTGTGTGCTCTGGGTGTGTGTGTGTATGTATGTGTACTCTGTGTTTGTGTGTATGTGCTGTGTGTGTGTGTGTGTGTGTGTGTGTGTGTGTGTGTGTGTGTGTGTGCATGCTGTCTGTGTATGTGCCTGTATGCGTGTGTACTCTGTGTGTGTGTGTGTGTGTGTGTGTGTGTGTGTGTGTGTGTGTGTGTCCTCTCTCTGTACAGTACCTGGTGTAACAGGATGTTGTTCACAGGTTTGTGGAACATGGGGATCTCCTGGAGAAGTGTGGGCTCACCCCCCCCCACTGAGACTCTGTGTAGTTCTCCTGTATCTGTGATAAACACACACACACAGAGCACACACAGACAGGCACACGCAGACACACACACACACACACAGAGTACGTACGTACGTACGTACGTACACACACACACACACACACACACAGACAGGCACACAGACAGGCACACACATGCACAGCAAACACACACACACATACACACACAGAGCACAAACACACACAGCACACACACAAACAGCAAACACACACACAGGCACACACACAGCAAACACACACACACACACACATAGAGCACAAACACACACAGAGCACACACAGTACACACA
>CM056389.1:2560454-2582954 GCA_029718625.1 Synaphobranchus kaupii | reverse complement strand
GGGTTGATTTAAAACCCCCTTTATTGGGACATTTTTCAAAAACAGAAATTACAGAAGAATTTCAAAAGAAAGAAAAAGATAAAAACAAACAACCCGTCTCCCAGCAGACCCACCAAATCAGAGCATAAGAACTAAGGTCCAATCAAATCAGAGCATAAGAACTAAGGTCCAATCAAATCAGAGCATAAGAACTAAGGTCCAATCAAATCAGAGCATAAGAACTAAGGTCCAATCAAATCAGAGCATAAGAACTAAGGTCCAATCAAATCAGAGCATAAGACATAAGGCAGGTTCAATCCTGAGGCGAGCAGCCAGCATCCCCAACATCGTATTTTTGGGGTCCACTGACCCCTGCCCCTGAATACAAATGGCGAACTTTGTTACCAAAACAAATAATTCAGTAAATTACATGATGCTTACGATAAACATATTCCGGACCCAAAATAAACGTTTTAAAGGTGAAGAAAGGGGTAGAGAGAGAGAGAGAGAGTGCAGTAGTCATGACAACATAAAAACAAATGGAAGGCAGGCAGACAGGCAGAGAGACAGACAGACAGGCACCTTGCACACACGTGCCACTCTGGGTACTTTGATCTCGCTGTAGAAGTTGTATTCTTCTGCCACTTCCGTGAAGAAGAAGAATATCTCATCATCATCATCTCCAGCAGAGGCATCCTGACTGTACCTCACCACAGCAGAGCTTACAAACTCAGGAGCTACGCACACGCACACGCACACACACACACATAGCACACGCACACGCACACACACACACATAGCACACGCACACGCACACACGCACACATAGCACACGCACACACACACACACACCCAAGTGCATATACACATGCACAAACACACACACACACACCCAAGTGCATATACACATGCACAAACACACACACACACACCCAAGTGCATATACACATGCACAAACACACACACACACACACACACACACCCAAGTGCATATACACATGCACAAACACATACACACACACACACACACACACACACCCAAGTGCATATACACACACACACACAAGTGCATATACACATGCACAAACACACACACACACACACACACACCCAAGTGCATATACACATGCACAAACACACACACACACATACACACAAATATTAATAACCCTTACTGAATACACTGAATATACTCTTGCTTCTGAAAGCTATCCCACAATGCCCTGCAGCAAACAGGAATTCTCACCGCTAAGCCAGCTGGAGGACTCTATGGTACGGACCCGCTCCGCCTCCTTGCCCGTTGCCCGGGAGATATGGGCCGCGGTTCCCATGAAGTTACTGGTGGTGGCGCTGTAAAGAATGCCATCTGCACAGAAGAGAGAGAGAGACTACTGCACTACTGTGTGTGTGTGTGTGTGTGTGTGTGTGTGTGTGTGTGTTAATCAGTACCTGCTGTTACAGTAGTGTGGGTGTGTGTGTGTGTGGGTGTGTGTTAGGCAGTACCTGCTATTACAGTAGTGTGTGTGTGTGTGTGTGTTAGGCAGTACCTGTTGTTACAGTAGTGTGTGTGTGTGTGTGTGTGTTAGGGTTAGGGAGTGTGTGTACCTGCTGTTACAGTAGTGTGTGTGTGTGTGTGTTAGGGTTAGGGAGTGTGTGTACCTGCTTTTACAGTAGTGTGTGTGTGTTAGGGTTAGGGAGTGTGTGTACCTGCTGTTACAGTAGTGTGTGTGTTAGGGTTAGGGAGCGTGTGTACCTGCTGTTACAGTAGTGTGTGTGTTAGGGTTAGGGAGCGTGTGTACCTGCTGTTACAGTAGTGTGTGTGTGTTAGGGTTAGGGAGTGTGTGTACCTGCTGTTACAGTAGTGTGTGTGTGTTAGGGTTAGGGAGCGTGTGTACCTGCTGTTACAGTAGTGTGTGTGTGTTAGGGTTAGGGAGTGTGTGTACCTGCTGTTACAGTAGTGTGTGTGTTAGGGTTAGGGAGCGTGTGTACCTGCTGTTACAGTAGTGTGTGTGTGTTAGGGTTAGGGAGCGTGTGTACCTGCTGTTACAGTAGTGTGTGTGTGTTAGGGTTAGGGAGTGTGTGTACCTGCTGTTACAGTAGTGTGTGTGTGTTAGGGTTAGGGAGCGTGTGTACCTGCTGTTACAGTAGTGTGTGTGTTAGGGTTAGGGAGTGTGTTTACCTGCTGTTACAGTAGTGTGTGTGTGTGTGTGTGTGTATGTTAGGGTTAGGGAGTGTGTTTACCTGCTGCTACAGTAGTGTGTGTGTGTGTTAGGGTTAGGGAGTGTGTTTACCTGCTGTTACAGTAGTGTGTGTGTATGTTAGGGTTAGGGAGTGTGTTTACCTGCTGTTACAGTAGTGTGTGTGTATGTTAGGGTTAGGGAGTGTGTGTACCTGCTGTTACAGTAGTGTGTGTGTATGTTAGGGTTAGGGAGTGTGTTTACCTGCTGTTACAGTAGTGTGTGTGTATGTTAGGGTTAGGGAGTGTGTTTACCTGCTGTTACAGTAGTGTGTGTGTGTTAGGGTTAGGGAGTGTGTTTACCTGCTGCTACAGTAGTGTGTGTGTGTTAGGGTTAGGGTTAGGGAGTGTGTTTACCTGCTGTTACAGTAGTGTGTGTGTGTTAGGGTTAGGGAGTGTGTTTACCTGCTGTTACAGTAGTGTGTGTGTTAGGGTTAGGGAGTGTGTTTACCTGCTGCTACAGTAGTGTGTTAGAGTTAGGGAGTGTGTTTACCTGCTGTTACAGTAGTGTGTTAGAGTTAGGGAGTGTGTGTACCTGCTGTTACAGTAGTGTGTTAGGGTTAGGGAGTGTGTGTACCTGCTGTTACAGTAGTGTGTGTGTATGTTAGGGTTAGGGAGTGTGTTTACCTGCTGTTACAGTAGTGTGTGTGTGTTAGGGTTAGGGAGTGTGTTTACCTGCTGCTACAGTAGTGTGTGTGTGTTAGGGTTAGGGTTAGGGAGTGTGTTTACCTGCTGTTACAGTAGTGTGTGTGTGTTAGGGTTAGGGAGTGTGTTTACCTGCTGTTACAGTAGTGTGTGTGTTAGGGTTAGGGAGTGTGTTTACCTGCTGCTACAGTAGTGTGTTAGAGTTAGGGAGTGTGTTTACCTGCTGTTACAGTAGTGTGTTAGAGTTAGGGAGTGTGTGTACCTGCTGTTACAGTAGTGTGTTAGGGTTAGGGAGTGTGTGTACCTGCTGTTACAGTAGTGTGTGTTAGGGTTAGGGAGCGTGTGTACCTGCTGTTACAGTAGTGTGTGTTAGGGTTAGGGAGCGTGTGTACCTGCTGTTACAGTAGTGTGTGTTAGGGTTATGGAGTGTGTGTACCTGCTGTTACAGTAGTTACTGAGTTCTTGGGGTCAAATGGACACTTTCCCCTCCCTGACTCCACCCTGACTCTGCCATCAGCCTCCACCTCCAGAGAGAAATCTCCTGTGTTCTACAGAGAGAGAGAGAGAGAGGAGAGAGAAACGTGTGTGTGTGTGTGTGTGTGTCATAGCTAGCTGTGAGACAGAGTGATTCAGTGGCATACATTTACTTTTTAAACCTTTTTTTACAAGTGTACAATCTTTCTGTTTCTATATCACATCCCTATATCACATCCCTATATCACATTCCAATATCACATCCCTATATCACACGTCATTGTCAATCTTCTCTGTCCACATCACCCTGCATATTTGCTTTCTGCTTCTTCATTATATGTTTCATCTTTCCATCAAACCTACACATCCTATCTCTCCCTCTTCTGCTCTCTCTCTCTACAGGACAGAGACCTAAAATATGAAGCTGTCACTCACAATGTAGACACACTGCGGGTTGAAGGCATAGGTGCCACAGGCATAGATCTGACTCTCACTCACAAGCTCCAGCACCAGGATGTAGTTCTGACAGTCAACCTGTAGAGGGAGAAAGAGAGCGAACCACAGGATGTGACCTCACAGCCCCCCCCCCCCCCCCCAATCGCAGGATCACTGAAGACGCTATATTTAAATGATCAGCTTTAATTAGAAGTGTGCTTTACATACTAATATTATGGTTAGAAGGGAATTTGTGTTTCTTTGTACAAAATGAGCACACCCTGCCTGGAACCTGGGGTACAGGGAAATAGGGGTACATGGAGATATGGAGGTTCAGGGTTAAGTCAGAAGCAGACACTGTTTATCAGGGGAATTCCGCAGCTCAGTTACCCATTAACACCTCACACTACAGGAAGAGATGATGAATCATTGCGTGTGTGTGTGTGTGTGTGTGTGTGCGTGCGCATGTTATTTAAAGAAAAGTGGAAGATTAAAAGGATTCTGGGTAATGTGATTGATTTGTGGAAGATGAAAAGGATTCTGGGTAATGTGATTGATTTGCGGAAGCTGAAAAGGATTCTGGGTAATGTGATTGATTTGCAGATGATGAAAAGGATTCTGGGTAATGTGATTGATTTGCGGAAGCTGAAAAGGATTCTGGGTAATGTGAGTGACTTGCGGAAGCTGAAAAGGATTCTGGGTAATGTGAGTGACTTGCGGAAGCTGAAAAGGATTCTGGGTAATGTGATTGATTTGCAGATGATGAAAAGGATTCTGGGTAATGTGATTGATTTGCAGATGATGAAAAGGATTCTGGGTAATGTGAGTGACTTGCGGAAGTTGAAAAGGATTCTGGGTAATGTGATTGATTTGCAGATGATGAAAAGGATTCTGGGTAATGTGATTGATTTGCAGATGATGAAAAGGATTCTGGGTAATGTGATTGATTTGCAGATGATGAAAAGGATTCTGGGTAATGTGATTGATTTGTAGATGATGAAAAGGATACTGGGTAATGTGAGTGACTTGCGGAAGCTGAAAAGGATTCTGGGTAATGTGATTGATTTGCAGATGATGAAAAGGATTCTGGGTAATGTGATTGATTTGCAGATGATGAAAAGGATTCTGGGTAATGTGAGTGACTTGCGGAAGCTGAAAAGGATTCTGGGTAATGTGATTGATTTGCAGATGATGAAAAGGATTCTGGGTAATGTGAGTGACTTGCGGAAGATGAAAAGGATTCTGGGTAATGTGAGTGACTTGCGGAAGATGAAAAGGATTCTGGGTAATGTGATTGATTTGCGGAAGCTGAAAAGGATTCTGGGTAATGTGATTGATTTGCGGAAGCTGAAAAGGATTCTGGGTAATGTGATTGATTTGTGGAAGCTGAAAAGGTTACTGGGTAATGTGAGTGACTTGCGGAAGATGAAAAGGATTCTGGGTAATGTGATTGATTTTCGGAAGCTGAAAAGGATTCTGGGTAATGTGATTGATTTGCGGAAGCTGAAAAGGATTCTGGGTAATGTGATTGATTTGTGGAAGATGAAAAGGATTCTGGGTAATGTGAGTGACTTGCGGAAGCTGAAAAGGATTCTGGGTAATGCGAGTGACTTGCGGAAGATGAAAAGGATTCTGGGTAATGTGAGTGACTTGCGAAAGCTGAAAAGGATTCTGGGTAATGTGATTGATTTGTGGAAGATGAAAAGGATACTGGGTAATGTGAGTGACTTGCGGAAGCTGAAAAGGATTCTGGGTAATGTGATTGATTTGCGGAAGCTGAAAAGGATTCTGGGTAATGTGAATGATTTGCGAAAGCTGAAAAGGATTCTGGGTAATGTCAGTGACTTGCGGAAGATGAAAAGGATTCTGGGTAATGTGAGTGACTTGCGGAAGATGAAAAGGATTCTGGGTAATGTGAGTGACTTGCGGAAGATGAAAAGGATTCTGGGTAATGCGAGTGACTTGCGGAAGATGAAAAGGATTCTGGGTAATGTGAGTGACTTGCGGAAGATGAAAAGGATTCTGGGTAATGCGAGTGACTTGCGGAAGATGAAAAGGATTCTGGGTAATGTGAATGATTTGCGAAAGCTGAAAAGGATTCTGGGTAATGTGATTGACTTGCGGAAGATGAAAAGGATTCTGGGTAATGTGAATGATTTGCGAAAGCTGAAAAGGATTCTGGGTAATGTGAGTGACTTGCGGAAGCTGAAAAGGATTCTGGGTAATGTGAGTGACTTGCGGAAGCTGAAAAGGATACTGGGTAATGTGAGTGACTTGCGGAAGATGAAAAGGATTCTGGGTAATGTGAGTGACTTGCGGAAGATGAAAAGGATTCTGGGTAATGTGAGTGACTTGCGGAAGATGAAAAGGATTCTGGGTAATGTCAGTGACTTGCGGAAGATGAAAAGGATTCTGGGTAATGTGAGTGACTTGCGGAAGATGAAAAGGATTCTGGGTAATGTGAGTGACTTGCGGAAGATGAAAAGGATTCTGGGTAATGTGAGTGACTTGCGGAAGATGAAAAGGATTCTGGGTAATGTGAGTGACTTGCGGAAGATGAAAAGGATTCTGGGTAATGCGAGTGACTTGCGGAAGATGAAAAGGATTTGCTTTAGCACAGTTAATGCCGTGCCAGTGCCACACCCACCTCACTCTTTCCCTTCTTCTCACAGGTCTTCCTATTTTCCTCTGGAACGGTCCACATGATCTACAGACACACACACACACACACACACACACACACACCAGTCAGCGTACACACACACACACAGACACACCACTGTGTACACTGACCGTTGTGTGTGTGCTAGAGAGGGTGTGTGTGTGTGTGTGTGTGTGTGTGTGTACACTGACCGTTGTGTGTGTGTGTTAGAGAGGGTGTGTGTGTACACTGACCGGTGTGTGTGTGTGTGTGTGTGTGTGTGTTAGAGAGGGTGTGTGTGTGTGTGTGTGTACGCTGACCGGTGTGTGTGTGTGTGTGTGTGTGTTAGAGAGGGTGTGTGTTTACGCTGACCGGTGTGTGTGTGCTAGAGAGGGTGTGTGTGTGTGTGTGTGTGTGTGTGTGTATGCTGACCGGTGTGTGTGTGTGTTAGAGAGGGTGTGTGTGTGTGCTAGAGAGGGTGTGTGTGTGTGTGTATGCTGACCGGTGTGTGTGTGTTAGAGAGGGTGTGTGTGTGTGTGTGTGTGCTAGAGAGGGTGTGTGTGTGTGTGTGTATGCTGACCGGTGTGTGTGTTAGAGAGGGTGTGTGTGTACACTGACCGGTGTGTGTGTGTTAGAGAGGGTGGAGGCGTTTAAGGCCAGGATGGTATCACGGGCTCCCAGGTACAGAGTTCCAGAAGTTTCATCCAATAGGAAGGAGGAGATGTTAGAAACCCCCGAGAGCTGGCCTGGAGGGAGAGAGATATATTCTGAAATCAGAAATAAAATTTCAGAAATTTTTCTAAATTTATAAACATGTTTCTTTCCCTGACAAATGTAGAAAATCCTTCCCTGGCAAATCATTTTTGGAGAAGGGTCAACAGCCCCACTCACAGCACAATATGCTTCAGCCTGTCACAACCTGAGAGACTGTAACAGCCCCACTCACAGCACAATATGCTTCAGCCTGTCACAACCTGAGAGACTGTAACAGCCCCACTCACAGCACAATATGCTTTAGCCTGTCACATCCAGTGACCACCAGGGACTGTGAGTAACCACCCAGCATGTATATAATCACTGTACAGATAAAAAGTACACTATGCTATGTGTTCAATATTATACTACAGTCAACAATTAAATGCTTTCAATATTATTTTTTTTCATATATTTTTTTCTTTCTATTAGAATTTTTAAAACAAATATATATACTGTGTATACAGTTGAAGTCGGATGTTTACATACACTTAGGTTGAAGTCATTAAAACTAATTTTTAACCACTCCGCAGATTTCATGTTAGCAAACTATAGTGTTGGCAAGTCAGTTAGGACATCTACTTTGTGCATGACACAAGTAATTTTTCCAACAGATTATCCGACAATTACAGACAGATTATTTCACTTTTAATTCACTATATCACAATTCCAGTGGGTCAGAAGTTTACATAGACTAAGGCACAGTCAACTTAGTGTATGTAAAAAATAAGTACCAGAAAATAAGATATCAAGAGTCTTTTGAAGTTATTGGGTCACAGACATCAGGAAGTCATGGCATGCAAAGGATATGCGACCAAATATTAAAAATTTAAAGGCACAGTCAACTTGTAAAATTCTGACCCACTGGATTTGTGATATAGTGAATTAAAAGTGAAATAATCTGTCTGTAAACAATTGTTGGAAAACATTACTTGTGTCATGCACAAAGTCCTAACTGACTTGCCAACACTATAGTTTGCTAACATGAGTGGTTAAAAATTAGTTTTAATGACTTCAACCTAAGTGTATGTAAACTTCCGATTTCAACTGTATGTATCAATAATGCTTTGGCAATATTTACTATATGTATCAAGTTGAGATTCCTCTCCTGATCTATTCTCAGGCAGCTCTCTGCTATATTTATATATTTACAGTCTCTATAACTTAACTTAAACACAGAAAAAGCTCTAACAAGTTGAGTTGAATCACATTAGTATCAGAATCAAATGAAACTGGTTTGAAAGAGTCGGTATTATTTGCCCTTAAAGGTGAATGGGAGCCTCCCAGCTGAGTCACTGTTCAGAGAAAGACTCACGCAGTGCTTTGGGTAAACAGGCACAGCTTATTCACTCGATCCTTATTCAGATTCTTAATCTTCAGGGCACAGAACACTCAGCTATGAAATGAAAGCTAACATCGATAACAGCAACAGGAACGCAAACGCACACACGCGTGCTGTATGTGTGCTACACTGAAATAGGGTGTGGGTGTCATGCAAGCCAAGACAAGTAAACTCACACACGAATGTGCGCACACACACACACACACGCACACGCACACGCACACGCACAGACAGACAGACACACACACAGACACAGACACACAGACACACACACACACACACACAGACACACACACACACACACACACACACACAAACACACACACACACACACACACACAGACACACACACACACACACACACAGACACAGACACACACACACACACAGACACACACACACAGACACACACACACACACACACACACACACACACACACAATCTCTCTCTCTGTCTCTCTTTCTCTTCATTCTTGTGATTATATTTTGAGTTGTTGAACTGTGACAATGAAGGTGGTTTTAAATGAAATTCTCTCTCTCACACTCACTCACTCTCTCTATCTCCCTCTCCCCCCTCTCTCACTCCCTCTCTCTTTCTCAGCAGGGTGAACAGGTTTGTCCTCAGGGCTACAGCACCAGCTCCAGTTCACACACAGATCACATTCCTCTCACAGGGCAGAGAGTTGCACACAGATCACATTCCTCTCACAGGACAGAGAGCTGCACACAGATCACATTCCTCTCACAGGGCAGAGTGTTGCACACAGATCACATTCCTCTCACAGGGCAGAGTGTTGCACACAGATCACATTCCTCTCACAGGGCAGAGTGTTGCACACAGATCACATTCCTCTCACAGGGCAGAGAGCTGCACACAGATCACATTCCTCTCACAGGGCAGAGAGTTGCACACAGATCACATTCCTCTCACAGGGCAGAGAGTTGCACACAGATCACATTCCTCTCACAGGACAGAGAGTTGCACACAGATCACATTCCTCTCACAGGGCAGAGAGTTGCACACAGATCACACCCACTCTCATGTAAAGAAACATCCGTCTGTGTGACACACTGGGGAGTTTCCGGTGCTTTTTTACCCAGGATAATATCTAAGGGTGCACAATGTTGAAATTCTGGGCCAATATTAATATGATATTTGTCTGACCATACTGGCTAATGTCAATAACCGATATTTGTCTGACCATACTGGCCCATGTCAAGACCTCCCTTTTTTTACATTAGAACACAAATGCAAACTGCAACCAAGGTTCTCATGTAGGTGAGCACAAATGTCAACTTATGAGGGAAAAATGTCAAACAATTTATTTGTATGTTTCATTTATAACATTTCAAATTCCATACTTTATTATTAAACGTGAGTGTACTGAGCTACTGAGGCTCTGTACAGCTTTGCATGTGAGTCTAGCTGGGCTCATGATATATTAAATAATATAGCTTTGCATGTGAGTCTGACTGGGCTCATGATATATTAAATAATATAGCTTTGCATGTGAGTCTAGCTGGGCTCATGATACATTAAATAATATAGCTTTGCATGTGAGTCTGACTGGGCTCATGATATATTAAATAATATAGCTTTGCATGTGAGTCTAGCTGGGCTCATGATATATTAAATAATATAGCTTTGCATGTGAGTCTAGCTGGGCTCATGATATATTAAATAATATAGCTTTGCATGTGAGTCTAGCTGGGCTCATGATATATTAAATAATATAGCTTTGCATGTGAAGTCTAGCTGGGCTCATGATATATTAAATAATATAATAATAATAATAATAATAATAATGCATTCAATTTCTATAGCGCTTTTCTAGGTACTCAAAGTGCTTTACAGTTTAAAATTACACACAGTAAAATTATTTAATATGTAGTTAATAAAAAAAAAAAAATAATAATAATAATAATAAAAAATAAAAATAAAAAATAAATAAATAAAATAAAATAAAATAATTAAGACAGATAAAAAGAAGGAGTATAATTTAAAATTTCAGTCATGGGATAGAGGGGAGGATGTTTAACAGGGGAAAGCCAGTTTGAAGAGGTGGGTTTTGAGAGCCTGTTTGAAGGATGGTAGGGTGGTTGCCAGACGGATGTGGATGGGGAGGGCATTCCAGAGGGAGGGTGCAGCAACTGAAAAGGCCCTGTCGCCCCAGGTTTGCATGTGAGTCTAGCTGGGCTCATGATATATTAAATAATATAGCTTTGCATGTGAGTCTAGCTGGGCTCATGATACATTAAATAAAAGAGGTTCAGATGACTATGATTAGGAGACTTTTTTGACATTTTCTCTTAATTTACAGCAACAGCGGCGCTTCACACGCATCTCTGGCACATGGTTGTTGCCTCATCCATTATATCTGACATAATCGCTGTTTATCATCCAATACCCACTAGTTTGTTTTAAGCCATTACCCCGATATTATCTTGCATTGCTAATAATATAATAATTGGCAACACTCCACTGTTTCTGTGTCAACAGACATGCAGGTGTGCCTACCCCACGGCAACAAAAATCCCAGGCATGCGTCTGTGTCCAAAACGGTTGTGTGCACCTATTGTCAACATTTCTGTAGCTTTAAAGTGATACTGCGTTGAAACCGATGTTTTGGGTTAGACTATGATCACACACAACAGTTTTTATCCAAAAATCTCGTGTCGTCTGAGTTTTTGTGTCGGCTTACCATGCGCTGCATTTCCACGGATCCATGACGTCCCAAAATCCTTAGCATAAAAATAGGTGGAGTCTCGGCTAGTAAAGTGAGCAGAGAGCTCCGTGGCAGAGAGCAGGAAGGGGGCTGAGTCAGTTCACCAAGACACACCCTTTCACTAATTGACCGTATGAATATTCATGATATGACCTTGTGGCATCATCATCATATAACCACGCCTACCCATGGCTCCAAGTTCCAATTGAAGCTGCAAAAAAGGGCTTCGAAAAGCGATTGCAGTATCACTTTAATTCATAATCAAAACATTGCATCCTCACAGTGGTGCTCTCCTGGTACATGCTGACCCACACGCATCCCCAGCAGAACAGCAGAAACCCTGCTCATCTTCCCACTGCAGTCAGAACAGCAGAAACCCTGCTCATCTTCCCACTGCAGTCAGAACAGCAGAAACCCTGCTCATCTTCCCACTGCAGTCAGAACAGCAGAAACCCTGCTAATCTTCCCACTGCAGTCAGAACAGCAGAAACCCTGCTCATCTTCCCACTGCAGTCAGAACAGCAGAAACCCTGCCCATCTTCCCACTGCAGTCAGAACAGCAGAAACCCTGCTCATCTTCCCACTGCAGTCAGAACAGCTGAAACCCTGCTAATCTTCCCACTGCAGTCAGAACAGCAGAAACCCTGCTAATCTTCCCACTGCAGTCAGAACAGCAGAAACCCTGCTCATCTTCCCACTGCAGTCAGAACAGCAGAAACCCTGCTCATCTTCCCACTGCAGTCAGAACAGCAGAAACCCTGCCCATCTTCCCACTGCAGTCAGAACTTTCTTTCTCTTTAATCCTCTCCTTTCTCTCTCTCTCTTTCTTCCTTTTGGAAAATGTTATACGTATATCAGTGTAAAAATTATGTAAAGATTATCTGTGTAGTCGTACCTTCCTTTGTTACAAGACAAACTGTTGTTTTGTTAGGTTAACAATACACTTAGTGATTATTAATGGGCATATGTGCCTTCCTGGTAATGCCCCATTTTTGTATTCCTGAGAGAAACACTGATGTTCTCCACTACTACACGTCGCTCTGGATAAGATGTACAGGTGAGAGGCTGTTATGCAGTCTGGATATTAATTCCTTCAGATCAGAATTAGCTTTACCAGTCACATTCACATTCAAGGTGTTTGGCACACATAAGAGAACAACACCACAGTCCATCTCGGTTTCCCTTGCCCAGTTGCACATATTAAATATACATGGACACCTTCAGTGTTGTGCCCATACATCTCACAAGGACACACAGCTCATCTTCTTTTCAGGAATGTGCTGCAGGTGGCTAAGAAACCCAGGTAGGTAAACTGAGTAGGTGTGCGTGGGTATTGCGGTTCACATTATGTGTTCTAGTCTATAGGGTCCTCGCGGGTTAGGAGTCTACATTGATTTGACCCACAGACTTTAGCCCACTGCACAAACACTCGCTACTCTCATGCGCGCACGTTGTAAGGCGGCGCAGCGCAGCGCACTTTTGCCTGCATCGAACGGTCATTCCGGTAAACTGGGTTTTACGCAAAGCAGTTTACCTCCAGTTTTGCCGTCTAGACTGGCTGTCCAGGTGCAGGCGACCAGACAGAACCACAGAAGCGCGACGGTTAAGGTTGTCACGGGCGTCATCATCTTCCGGGCAACAGAACTGAAAAGAAGTTAGACCTGTCAGTTTTGCGTGTAAGTAAATTTTAGATTATACACGGGAATGCGGGAACACGTAACAGACGCTAGGACTCTCTTATTCCAATCTAGAGCATATTGAGAAAACACAATAGAATGGCATGTATTCAGACTGGAAGACGGTGACAACGGTGTAAATTATTTGCAAGCGTTAATTTAAATAAAAGATAGTACTTATAACAAAACGTAACTTACTCTTTAAGTTATGCCTTATCATCCAGGAAGAGGCAGCCAGACACACGCTCCACTTCAATTTGGTCGCGACATTTCCCTCACATGTTTAATTGTTCTCGCTCGTTCCTGAATAATATCCAGCTTTTAAAATGTGTCGATAGAGAAACTTGTTCTGTTCCGTAACTGAATCTTACGTCCAGCTCCGCCCACAAAATCACGTCATGGCAACGTACAGGTGTATTCAGTTACACCTACGCTGCTGGACTGGGCCTTTAAACTTAATGCCGAGAGCAGTTGTATACTTCAGTTCGTTGTAATAGCCTATGTTACAGTTACCTAGCTGTACTTGGCTCTGTGTATTTATTTCAGAGAGTGCAGGTTTGCAGATAGAATAATGTAGATGCTGTTTTTGGTTCGTCCTCATTTCAAACATTGGTACATTTCAAACCCTGCCCATATGCAAAAGGTCTCTAAAACTCTGATAAAAATCACTTATGCCATATACAAAACTTAGAAAATAAATATGTGGTAGAGCACTAGCATTCATACTAAAATTAAATAGTTCCCTAACATACATGGTACTCCCTATAAGAAAAACATTGAGTGATTGTATAAGAATTGTATACGAATATATAAAATAATAGTAGGCCTAATGATCATATCTGATTGTTACAGACCTTTTGCATATGGGTGGTACATTTCAAACCCACTTGAGAGATTATTATAAATGACAAGCATTTGACTTTTAAATATATTGATGGCATTTTAACATGGTATTCATTATTATGAAAGATTTTATTTACAAAAAAACAAAAATCCATAAATACATTGGCAGTAGAGTTTTGTTCATAAGTTAGTTTGTGTGCAGTTATCACCAGAACTACAATCTCATACCTCACTTCATTTCCCACAATACCTTCAGTCATTTTCCTGAGTCTCCCAGCTGCACATAGAGAGGACATTTTTGTCCAGGGCTGTGTCCAAATCAGAGCCCTATCTACTGAGCCCTGTCTCCTGTGTACAGTGCACTGTGTCCGAATCAGAGCCCTATCTACTGAGCCCTGTCTCCTGTGTACAGTGCACTGTGTCTGAATCAGAGCCCTATCTACTGAGCCCTGTCTCCTGTGTACAGTGCACTGTGTCTGAATCAGAGCCCTATCTACTGAGCCCTGTCTCCTGTGTACAGTGCACTGTGTCTGAATCAGAGCCCTATCTACTGAGCCCTGTCTCCTGTGTACAGTGCACTGTGTCTGAATCAGAGCCCTATCTACTGAGCCCTGTCTCCTGTGTACAGTGCACTGTGTCTGAATCAGAGCCCTATCTACTGAGCCCTGTCTCCTGTGTACAGTGCACTGTGTCTGAATCAGAGCCCTATCTACTGAGCCCTGTCTCCTGTGTAGAGTGCACTGTGTCTGAATCAGAGCCCTATCTACTGCACCCTGTCTCCTGTGTACAGTGCACTGTAAGATGTGTGCTGTTTAATGTGCACTGTTTAGCAGTCCGCAAAAAATATCCGCCATACTATTTTCCAACCGCACTGTGGAAGTGTCGTAAGCAGGTCAGAAGACATCCCACCCGTGTTGCCATGTCCGCGGTTTTACAGCTCAATTGGGATACTTTCAAAGTGCAGTCACGGGTAAAAATGAAAAGTAGCAAAGCACACACTTATTTTAAAAAGTAAAAACATGATGATTTATATTTTAAAATATGTTGGTTTTGGTTAAAAATAGCCTATAATTTGGGCTAGTTTTGAGTCGCCATTTGGCTGGAGAGTCTTACAGGATCTGGCAACCCTGCGCCCCACTCTTGTGTTGCCATGTCACGTGTTGTTTTTGTTGTATTTGAAGGAAAACGTCAGCGAAGCTGCGCCACATTTTTTTTAAATGAAGCTTCATGTCATATTTATGTGACCAAAATGTTTGTGTACTTCTTGAAAAGCGTGCTCCCGAATGTACTCAGCCAAACCCCGGAAGTAAGTGTGTCATCCGGGTGTTTGAAGTAATTTGAAAAATTTTTGCGTACTCTACGACTTTCTCGCCCTATCTACTCACCAAGGCTACTCAACAGTGTGGAAGAGCGCTGATTTGGACACGGCCCACGACAGGACACTCTAGGTTGTGTTTTGACCTGTAAGGCTGTGATCACACCTAATTCATCACTACAATGGAAGTTCATGGTTTTCAAGTGGAAAGATGCACAGAACTGTAGAGCCACAGAGCCGTAGCCACTGAAACTTTAAACGTTTCATTAGCGATGCTGACGCCTCCCAGTGCTTTGCAGGTTGCCTTGCGTTGGATTTTTCCGTCTTGTGCGTAAAAAACACATCCTTCAGCCATGTTGTCATTGTAATAATAAATATTGTAATCTACGAATATAATCTTTGTTTGTAAGCTTTTAATAATCCATTTAAATATGGAAAATTCACCATTATTTTATTGTTATTATTATTTTTAGGCAGTGACAATTCACATACAGTAATTATTTCCCTCCATAATCTTCGATTTTGGGAGGTAAATTTTAAAAAATCCTGAGCCAGAATGACCAGAACACATCTGTCCGGTCCAGATCAGATTAAGAGGACTGTTCTGTATGGCTTTGCTGTGCCTAATTAAAGAAAGAAAGGTCTCATAGTGCACAGGAGCTGCTAGAGACGAGAATCACTGGGACATCGATTCCCAGGTCTGGCTCCATCAGGAGGAGAGACTGAATGCACCAAAAATGAGCATTAATTTGCGCTCTGGCAAAGCAAAGGAAACGCGATGGCGGATTAGGTGTGATCGCGGCCTAAGAGTGGAAATCTGCAGCCCAGCACTAGTGGAAATGAGCCTGAAAAAGCATCACGTTGAGACCATATGCAGTTAAATGCAAACGTATTGGGACAGTTACACAATTTCTGCTGTTTTGGCTCCGTACTCCAGCACATTGGATTTGAAATGAAACAATGACTACGAGTTCAAAGTTCAGACTGTCAGCTTTAATTAGAGGGTACACCCTCTTTATATGACCCCCCAATTTATATGACCCCCCAATTTAGGAAGTGCACATCTCTGCCTCTGTCTGTCCTTCTGCCATCTGGACTGACAGAAGGAGAGACAGACAGACAGAAGGAGAGACAGACAGACAGAAGGGGAGACAGCCAGCCGGATGGATGGACGGACGGACAGACAGACAGATAGAAGGAGAGACAGACAGACAGCCGGACAGACAGACAGATAGAAGGGGAGACAGACAGACAGACAGATGGACAGAGACAGACAGGCAGAAAGAGAGAAGGCAGAGTGGTGTAACCTGAGCGCATGATGAGGCCTGGAGCTTTGTCTCCGCCCAGAGTGTTGACCCGTGGTTAAAGGTTAAAGGTTAAATGACCCCTAGGTTGTCGTAGATTATGTCATCAGAGTCGGGGTCCCAGGTGATGTTTGGGGAGGCATGTTTGGAGACCTGGCTGTACAGGGAGCTTGGATCATCGAGGTCATGGGGGTCACTGGGGTCAGAGGTCACCATTTGGCCCTCCTCGGCCCTGGACCTCCCCCGCATCGCCCCCTGTCTCTCTGGCCTGCTGCAGACAGTCCCCTCATTCAGCTCAGAGTACTGCGGGTCGGGGGCGTTGCCATAGTGAGGCCTGGGTGAGGGGGGGTGTGGGTGGGGGGGGCTGGTGGGCGGAGCCTCGATGAGGTCCAAGGGGGCGGCGTAAACAGGCTCGGCGGAATCTGCAGGCTCGCGCACACAATCCAGGGGCAGAGAGTACACATTGCCAGGGTCGTCCAGCAGGGCGGCACCACCGAGCGGCATAGGGCTCCTCCCCCCTCGCTCACAGGGGGCGGAGCAGCTGCCAGGCCCCTCCTCCGCCAGGACCCTTTGATCCCGGATGGCCGTTTCCACGCAGGCAAAGATCTGGCCACCCTGTGTGGTGTTGAAGGTGAAGGCCCCCGGACCGGACTCACAGCGTCGACCAGCCTCCATCGAAAACATACCCTACAACAGCACAAACACAGTCTTATACACACACACACACACACACACACACACACACACAAACACAGCCTCCATCGAAAACATACCCTGCAACAGCACAAACAGCCTCCATCGAAAACATACCCTGCAACACACACAAACACAGTCTTATATGAGGGGCCGTTTAGGCCATAATTCATGTTGGACCTCTCACATACATACGTATATTCTCTCTCTCACATACATATATTCTCACTCTCACATACATATACTCTCTCTCGCATACATATATTCTCTCTCTCGCATACATATATTCTCTCTCTCACATACATATATTCTCACTCTCACATACATATATTCTCACTCACATACATATATTCTCACTCTCACATACATATATTTTCACTCTCACATACATATATTCTCACTCTCACATACATATATTCTCACTCTCACATACATATATTCTCACTCTCACATACATATATTCTCACTCTCACATACATACATTCTCACTCTCATATACATATATTCTCACTCTCACATACATATATTCTCACTCTCACATACATACATTCTCACTCTCATATATTCTCACTCTCACATACATATATTCTCATAAGAGAATGTATGTATGTAAGAGTGATAATATATGTATGTGAGAGTAGAATGTATGTATGTGAGAGAAAGTATATACACTACTCACAAAAAGTTAGGGATATTTGGCTTTCGGGTGAAATTTATGGAAAATGTAAGTTCACGCTACAGTGATATTATACGTATCATGAAAGTAGGGCATTTAAGTAGAAGCATGCAATGGTGATTTCCTCATCTCAAACAATTTATTGAAACAAAAGCCAACAACAGTGGTGGGTATACCACAACAAAAATGTCAATGTCTCAATAACTTGTCATGTGCCCTTGAGCATCAATTACAGCTTGACAACGACGTCTCATGCTGTTCACAAGTCGACTTATTGTCTGCTGAGGCATGGCATCCCACTCTTCTTGAAGGGAGGCCCTCAGGTCATTGAGGTTCTGGGGTACAGAGTTACGAGCCTCTACACGGTGAGTCAGCTGATCCCATAGGTTTTCTATGGGATTCAGGTCTGGAGAAAGTGCAGGCCACTCCATTTGAGGTACCCCAGTCTCCAGCAGCCTTTCCCTAATGATGCGACCTCGATGAGCTGGAGCATTGTCGTCCATGAAGATGAAATTAGGCCTGTGTTGTTCATGCAGGGGCACAATGACTGGATTAATGATGTTATTCAGGTAATATGGGCTTGTCACTGTACCATTCACAAAGTGTAGGGCAGTTCTGTATTGACTAGACACACCTGCCCACACTGTAACACCGCCACCACCAAAGGGTCGCCTGGTGACAACAGTGGCTGATGCATAGCGCTCTCCTTGACGTCTCCAACATCGTTGGCGGCCATCATTTCTGCTCAACATGAATCGACTTTCATCAGAGAACAGCACTGAGGCCCACTGGTCCCTCGTCCAGCGTAAATGCTCCCTGGCCCATGCAAGACGATGACGCCTGTGCCTGGTGGTGTGGTGGTACCCTTGCAGGTCGTCTAGCACGCAGACCACGCTGATGTAAACGGTTTCGAATGGTCTGACGTGACACTTGGGTGCCTCTCACCTCCCTTAAATGTGCCTGGAGTTGAGTGGCATTCATCATCCGGTTCCGCAGGGCACTGTTCACAATGAAGCGTCATCAGTGTGGGATGTGGCCAAAGGACGTCCACTTCTATGCCTTTCTGTGACTCTTCCAGTCTCTCTGTATCTCTGTTGCAACCTGCTGATGACACTCTGTGACACTCTAAGCTCAGTGGCCACTTCCCTCTGAGAACATCCTGTTTGAAGCCTCGCAATGGCGAGGTACTGTTGATCAATTGTTAGGTGTCGTCTTGGTCTCATGATGTCAAAATGTGAACAGCATGATGAAGAGGATTGTTTAAATACCAATTCTAATTGAACCAGGAAATTTATTGGTCGATTCATGGATCAAACACCTGTTGTGAATTTTGCCGTTCAGCTCCTTGTTAGAGAACAGCAAGTTGTGCAAAAAGTACTGAAACATTGAATAGTTGGACATGTGCATTCAAAAGTTTAGAGAAGGTCAAATTAATTTCACCTGTAAAGGTTATAGTGCATTTTAGGTTCATCCTGAAATTTCACCCGAAAGCCGAATATCCCTAACTTTTTGTGAGTAGTGTATATATATGGAAGGCACTTACATGAAACGGAAGTCACTTACATGAAACGGAAGGCACTTACATGAAACGGAAGGAAGTTAGTTTATGGAATTGTGATTGGCTCAGAAGCTGACTGGTACCATAGATATACAACCATAGATACCTCAGTTGCCCTATTCAAATCTTCACGGCCGCCAAATTAGGGCGGTCAAGATCTGTGTAAAAACAAACGGTACTTTATACAGGCACGATTTCACACCAGCGTTGCGTTGTGGGTATTATCGGCCTTTTTGCAGACACGCAAATTATAAACATTAACGGTAACGTTAGCTGTTATGTTAAGGTGACACCTTATGTTATGTTAAGTTAAGGTGTAACCACCTTAATTGTGTTGGACTCATGCACCTGATGCAAATGACCCCTGGTTTTGTCACACATGCAAACAAGAGTGGAACAGAACTGTAACCAACGGTGAAGCCTTAAAGACTGACCACATAATTATGTTCTATGTTGTGCCTATTGAAGCACTTAATTGTTCAAGTTTTTGGGCGTTTTCAGCACTTGGTTCTATTTTTACTTATTATGTACCTTGTGCTTTCAACTTATCCCACAGGGATTTATGTGTCGTCTATCGTTTTTCTTAAATTACTTGAATTGAATATATTACTGGAACGTATCACTGCCACTTGTGGTAAGCCTACTACCAGTTGCACTGTGAACTTCATTGTAGGCTACTACTACCCCAAACAAATTATATTATCCATTTTGTACATTTCATTCAAGTCATTTCTTTTTTGCTAAATAAATACATTCAGAATTGTATTCATTGTACATCGTTTATTGCATTTCACACAACATATTACACTCTAGGTACACTTGCGGTTTTCCATTAGAATCCACTATGCTCATTGTCATATTATGTAGGCTATATGCCGTGAGCACAACGGATGTGGAAATGTTTTTATTTATTTACGTCTTACAGCCTATACCCATGCCATAGGACGCCTCTTTGTTAGCTCGGCGATCAGACTTCCACCACTTTGCTTCCAAGCTGGAAAGCTGTAAAATCGCTCTCCATTTGCGATTAAAACTACATCCAAGATTTGCAGCTATGGCTAATACAGTTATAATAATCAGAGCTACCAAGATCATAAAGAACCAACCTCTACTGCTTTCTAGCAGCTTTAAACAATAAAATCACCATTGTAGCTCTGACAACATTTTGACAACGTATGCATAATAGTTAAAGGGCGTTTTACAAGCTGTTCTGAGAAATTTGGAATTCAGATTAACATTTATCACGTTTATAAAAAGCCAAATTTCACGAAAATTAGTTGAGAATTAAGCGAGTTACAGCCGATTTTATCGGAGGAAATCTTCATCTGTCAATACGCTACGATACCGTTTATTTACGTGGATCCTGACCGCCCGACGGTAGCCAGGCTATTTGTAGACAATGAACTCATTCCAGAATGTGGATACTTTCACACAAAAAAAGCCATGCATGATTGTTTCTTTTTACAGAACGTAGCCTACATAGCTACATTTTCAATATTAGTAGCCTCTCGCTGCAACGTTACACAGCGGCTGATGCGGCTAGAGATAGATCTACGTTTTTATATCCATGGCTGGTAGGCTGTTGTCATAGTAGCTACTGTTGTCCGTGCACCATGGAGGGGGAAGACCAGTAACGTTATTAGCCTCCAACCGGCAATCGGAGTAATGCATAAATATTACCGTCACCTGAAACAGTCGGTGCTTCTTGAGAGGCCAGCATCAGCCCTGTAGCCTAGCCTACTCAGCGCCTTCTCACAACACAGCTGACAGCGAGATGAGAGCACTATTTACACCGTAATGTTCACTCCTGAGTGTAGGCTAATGTCCACAGACACACATTGACTCTCGGCAGAGGAAAACGTAACAAATAACGTTAGCTTATTACTAAGTTCATTCACTACGCAAACAGACCAGTAAACCGTTATAATGTGGCAATCATGTACTAGCTAATGCTAAAAAATAATCACATCACTTGCTAACGTTAGCTTGTTTAATGCAAGTCTAAGTAGCCAAGGCCGTTGCTATACGAAGCATTGCTTTTGTTGGTTAGTTAGCTAACGTTAGCAAGTGGTGTGATTATCTTTTAGCATTACTACATGGTTACGAAATGATAACGGTTCATTTGTCTGTTTGCACAGTGATTAAACTTAGTAGCAAGCTAACGTTAGTTGTTACCTTTTCCTCGACCGAGAGTCCCAGTTGCCAAAGTGTTGTGGAGTGTTATATCGTGCAGGACGGCAGACTGTCTCCGAGCAAGTCCAAGCTGACCTGCTGAGGATTCTTAAGGTATCTACACTGGAGTTCATGTTACTGGGACTAAATCGCGCTCTCATCTCGCTGTGAGAAGGCGCAGAATGATATAGCGCTGGCCTGGCCTCAAGAGATGAGGACAATACACTGCCTGTTTTAGACGGCGATAATATATTATGCATTACTCCGATTTCTTGTTGTAATACATGTATCTGGTCTTCCCCCTCCACGATGCGTGGGAACTGGACAAGATTATTACATTATAGTAACAGTGCAGACGTAACTTGAATGGGCGAATAAGGAATCCAGTAGTTGTTTATATCTATGGTACCAGCCAGCTTGCAGCTTCTGAGCCAATCGCGATTCCATAAACTAACTTCCTTCCGTTTCATGTAAGTGCCTTCCGTTTCATGTAAGTGACTTCCGTTTCATGTAAGTGCCTTCCATATATATACACTACTCACAAAAAGTTAGGGATATTTGGCTTTCGGGTGAAATCTATGGAAAATGTAAGTTCACGCTACAGTGATATTATACGTATCATGAAAGTAGGGCATTTAAGTAGAAGCATGCAATGGTGATTTCCTCATCTCAAACAATTTATTGAAACAAAAGCCAACAACAGTGGTGGGTATACCACAACAAAAATGTCAATGTCTCAATAACTTGTCATGTGCCCTTGAGCATCAATTACAGCTTGACAACGACGTCTCATGCTGTTCACAAGTCGACTTATTGTCTGCTGAGGCATGGCATCCCACTCTTCTTGAAGGGCGGCCCTCAGGTCATTGAGGTTCTGGGGTACAGAGTTACGAGCCTCTACACGGTGAGTCAGCTGATCCCATAGGTTTTCTATGGGATTCAGGTCTGGAGAAAGTGCAGGCCACTCCATTTGAGGTACCCCAGTCTCCAGCAGCCTTTCCCTAATGATGCGACCTCGATGAGCTGGAGCAT
>CM056389.1:2537954-2555454 GCA_029718625.1 Synaphobranchus kaupii | reverse complement strand
GAGAATGACATGTAGAGAAAGGGTGTTCTGATTCGCTGAACAAGGGCCATGGTCACATGGGAGACAGGCAGGGCTACCGAGGGCAGGGGTGGAGCTACATGGGTAGGGGTGGGGCTACATTGGTGGGGGCGGAGCTACAGGGGTTGAGGCTATAAATGTCAGTGGCAGTGCTTCTGGAGTAAGACTAACCCTTACCTGAAAAGCAATTTGACAGAGGGCCTCCACCCAGCGTGAGCAGTCCTGGGCGTCAGTGGCAAAGACGTAGGCGTGGTCCACGGTGCGTATGCAGAAAGAGGCCATGTCCTCGTGGGGGCCGGGTTCTGTGGGCGTGGCCAGGACTGTGACACATTCCGACAGCCGGATGACCTTCCGTTCTGACTTCCAGTCGCCACTGCCGGGCCTCTCCCCGTCAAACACCTCCAACCGTGCTACGCCCTGAGGCCCGTCTGCAAACAGCACTGCCCAGCTCCTCTTCCACTTCTGAGAGAGAGAGAGAGAGAGAGAGAGAGCGAGAGAGAGAGAGAGAGAGAGAGAGAGAGAGAGGAGAGAGAGAGAGAGAGAGGGAGGGAGGGAGAAAGAGAGAGAGGGGGGAGAGAAAGAGAGAGAGGAGAGAAAGAGAGGGAGGGAGGGAGAAAGAGAGAGAGGGGGGAGAGAAAGAGAGGGAGGGAGGGAGAAAAATGATAAACTATAGATTTGTGTGCGGTTGTAAATTGGTTGCTGTCATGTCTGTTAAGGCCGGGAGCAGTCACGGCAACGTTGTTGAAAATCACGGAAAACTAAAAAAAATTTGTGGCAGAAATCATAGAGTGTTTCAAAAAATGTAATTTATTAAATTATTAGATCTCATACACAGTAGTGCATGGGAAATGATTGAAATAACAACCGTAGCAACAGTAACAAGTGCTTGAATTTCAAAAAAGTCAACTGAAGTTTCCAGCTGGTATGTACAAACAGCCTACGGTGCATTTAATGGCTTAACGCTGTTACTCTGGTCACTGACAGCGTTACCTTAAAGGGGAAAGGAGCTGGGCATGAACACTGCTGGCTGTGAAACATCTCACAAGAACAGGAATCTTCATCCCAGCGCATTGTCACACTTTGTTTCGCCCAGCATTTGGCAATATGGTTAAAATGTGGAAACCTAGTCTATATAAATAACACTGTAGGCTATGTTAAAGTAGACAGTTAGGCTACCATCCAAACTTGCCACAAAATCACAGGAAGCACTAAACACAGAGGCCCTCGTGTGTGTGTGCCATACTGACATAATGAAGATACGCTGGTGTGTGTGTGCAGTACTGACATAATAAAGATACGCTGGTGTGTGTGTGTGTGTGTGTGCAGTACTGACATAATGAAGATACGCTGGTGTGTGTGTGTGCAGTACTGACATAATGAAGATACGCTGGTGTGTGTGTGCAGTACTGACATAATAAAGATACGCTGGTGTGTGTGTGTGTGTGTGTGTGTGTGTGCAGTACTGACATAATGAAGATACGCTGGTGTGTGTGTGCAGTACTGACATAATGAAGATACGCTGGTGTGTGTGTGTGCAGTACTAACATAATGAAGATACGCTGGTGTGTGTGTGTGCAGTACTGACATAATGAAGATACGCTGTTGGGTGTGTGCAGTACTGACATAATAAAGATACGCTGTTGGGTGTGTGCAGTACTGACATAATAAAGATACGCTGCTGTCTGTGTGCAGTACTGACATAATGAAGATACGCTGTTGGGTATGTGCAGTACTGACATAATAAAGATACGCTGCTGTCTGTGTGTGCCATACTGACATAATGGATACACTGGTGTGTGTGTGCAGTACTGACAATGAAGAGGTACTGGCGTGTGTGCGCAGTACTGACAATGAAGAGGTACTGGTGTGTGTGAGCAGCTCTGGGATTTGACCATGAAACCTTCTGGGGGGCCGTGAGAGACATGTTCCCGACCCTCTCTGCCCAAATCTCTGGTGGCATGGCTCCATGATCACCCTCTCTACAGTGTAGTATAATGGTTAAGGAACTGGACTTGTAACCGAAAGGTTGCAGGTTCGATTCCCAGGTAGGACACTGCCGTTGTACCCTTGAGCAAGGTACTTAACCTGAATTGCTTCAGTATATATCCAGATGGATAAATGTAATAAGAAGTTGTGTAAGTCGCTCTGGATAAGAGCGTCTGCTAAAAGCCTGTAATGTAATGTCTCTACAGCAGGACGCAGGACGGGGTGCACAGGACGCAGGACGGGGTGCACTGTGTCAGCACACCTTCGTCAGGCAGGAATGTGAGTGGTGTTCAATCCCAGGTCTCAACCTGCCCCAAATACCCAGAACCACCTACACGCCTCTCACAGACACACCTCTGAGTGTGGAATGTGACAAACACTCGCATGCAGCGGACACACACACACACACACACACACACGATGCACTTACAGGGCACTACTATACCATTCTCATGAACTCTAATATATGGCAGTATAAACGGTTGTATATCCAATGTAAACGGTTCATATCTTCCTACCGGCCAAGTCCTATCATCCTACCCAGATCCGACCCACTACTGCTCCCGTCACTGTAGCTCGGCTGTTTCCCCGGTGCCATCCGCTACTCCGCAGGGGCACGAACGGTCCTCATTCAAAACAACTTCTTCGCATGATTTACGTGCTGCAGTAGACTTTCGCGGAAAACAACATCCCAGTATTAAATGGGCGTGTTTAAAATAATTTTTATTTTAACCTAAATGTAGCGCTCGTGCACTCCCATAGGGTAACGAGACATATTTAAAACAGTAGGCTGCACAGGTACGCTCACCGCTGAAATTGAGTGAAAAGTTTTTATTTTTTTACCTTTACGATCTTGTGGTGTTGCATGTACAACTGGCCTTCTTTAATATGCCCGTCCATCTCTGCTGTTATGCGGACTGTACCCTTGTTTCGCTTCAGGAATTCTTTCTCTAATTCCCTCAAGATTAGCGACACGCTCAAATTTGACGAGAAGTCGCGTAACAGTATTTCCGATTTGGCGGTCAATGAATCACCATGGCAGCAATTTCCTCGAGGGTTTATTCACCCCGGGAGTCTGGCGATAATGTCCGCCTGACACCACCACCCCTCTCCAACAGTGTGTGTGACATGCAAGTTATGTATATTCTCTCTCTTTCTCACACACACACACTCCCTCCCTCTCCTTTTCTCCTGTCTCCTCCTTTTCTCCCCTTCATTGATTCCCGAGCTGTAAATTATTCTGTCGTTCTGCCACAGAGGTAAAGTGAAAGTGAAAATGTAACATATAACTTCAAACGACTTCTTTGGCCGTCACGGCCACTCTCCAACCAAACTAAGATTAAAATAACAGTATCAAATACATTTAACATGTTTTTATTATTATGATAATATACAGGTGGCTAATACATACTGATTGTTGTGGTGTTTTTTTCCAAATGCAAACCACGAGTTTTATAATAATAATAATAATATTTACAAACGTGGTCTCTCTCCCTCTCACTCAGTTTTGCACCATTACTGAAGCCTGTCCGCGTGCACTAAGAGTCTGAAGAGGTTGAGGTTTAAAAGTGTAGGTGAAGTGTGAGGGGTTAGAGAACCGGACTTTGGACTTCAGGTGTGTTTGAGGGTGCGGTTTCCTCCGAGTTTGATAATCCTTTTCCTTTTGATAAACCTTTTCACAAACAGACAACAAATTTACAAACGTAGTGACAAACGTATACCGCCAATATGTTCATAATAAAACGATAATTTCACCCCTTTAAAACACTGAGCCGCCGAGGTGGACATTAGTCTGACTGAAGAAGCTCCCTGCGCAAGACGGCTACAGCGCAAGGTCGCTTTTTCACAAGAGCTGCAAGGGACGGTTTAATTTAGCGTGGAGGATTTGCGACTTGATGCTGCCTGCATCAATGGAGCGAACAGTACAGCCAACAAGCGAAATGTATTGGCGAAGAACCCCAAAACTCGAGGGTTTAGAACATATTAGAAATTTACGGATAGAACTAACATTTCAAAATTCAGTCGAATATTCCTCATGCATTTAACTCTCCAGCTAGTTGCGTTGAATGCATGATCGGCAACAGAGGCCTATTCTTTAATAGCCTACCATGAATCGTGCATTTTAAACCATATTCAGGTACCACTGAATGGCCACAGGGGAATAATACGTTGCCGAATTTATGAAACATTTATTTATTTTATCAAATTTATTTCGCACGCTGCTATGGCTTATGACATAACCCTGAGTTCTAAAAGTACAAAATGAGTAACCGGTTCGAAGAGAACACTGCTTTGTGACGCCATAGACTGTATGACGTCACAAAGAGTGCGCTCACTTCATCCCGACCCCCGGCGCATACCTTTTTATGTCAGAGATAATCGCGTAAATGTAGCAGTCAATCACAATTTAAAAGGACATGCACGGAAAAATCGCTTCGTCAACTTGGATCTTCTGCGTGAAAGCCACTGATTCAGTACATTGCCAGGTTGAATCAGGAGAGATCCACGGACGGGAGAACATTGATGTCAAAACCACAAGGGGTAGGTGCTTTCTGTGTCTAGTTACAACCAGGCATGCAAAAGAAGTTTTTAAGGAAGCATAAATGTCTCTTACGGTCATGTTTGGAGCGTAGAACAAGTTGTTCGATGAGGGTGATGTTGTCCCCAGGACCCTGGTCCCAGGTGTGCAGGTGAGTATCTGACCACCTACAGCTGTGACTACAGGAGTCCCAATGAGCAGACCCAGCGCCCAGCCCAGCCCTGCCGACTCAGAGCCAGGACCTCCTCCCCACCCATCATACCAGCACTGCCCCGGCTAGCGCCCATGCTATCGCCCTTCTCACAGCAGGTCTGCTACACCCAAACCCCGTCTTACACCCCCACCCTGTCTGCTACACCCAAACCCTGTCTGTTACACCCCCACCCCGTCTGCTACACCCAAACCCCGTCTTACACCCCCCACCCCGTCTGCTACACCCAAACCCCGTCTGCTACACCCAAACCCCGTCTGTTACACCCCCACCCCGTCTGCTACACCCAAACCCCGTCTGTTACACCCCCCACCCCGTCAGCTACACCCAAACCCCGTCTGTTACACCCCCACCCCGTCTGCTACACCCAAACTCCGTCTGTTACACCCCCACCCCATCTGCTACACCCAAACTCCGTCTGTTACACCCCCACCCCATCTGCTACACCCAAACCCTGTCTGTTACACTCCCACCCTGCCTGCTACACCCCCACCCTGCCTGTAGACACAGTCTGTTGCACACTATGGTACAGTGCCTCTCTGTTACACTGCCTCTGGTCGCATATGATTGGCAGGTCTGTTGTCTCTGGTCTCCTCTCTCAGTGTGCAAGTGCTCATGGGAGTTCAGTATTATTGAGTGACACTGATGTGGGATGTTTTTTGCCCCCCCCCCCCCCCCCCCACAGGCCTGCATGAAGAAGCCTGCAAAGGCCCGCCCTCCAGTGCTGAAGGTGGACCCGCCCCAAACACTTCAGGGGGTGGAGCCAGGCAGCAGAGCCATGCAGACGATCCCAGCGCGCATGGATAAAACCACACAAGTTCGCCTTGCGCGGTTCGACAAAGCCACACAGCTGTACCCTGGCGAGGTGGAGAACAGCCCTTAGCCCCGCCCTGACCAGCCTCATAGCCCTGCCCTGACCAGCCTTATAGCCCCGCCCTTAAGAGCCTCATAGCCCCGCCCATAACCCCACCCTGACCAGCCTTATAGCCCCACCCTGATCAGCCTGATAGCCCTGCCCATAACCCCGCCCTGATCAGCCTCATAGCCCCGCCCTGATCAGCCTTATAGCCCCGCCCTGACCAGCCTTATAGCCCCGCCCTTAACAGCCTCATAGCCCTGCCCAGCACAATAAAGCATCATAAACCTGCCCATAACATCGCCACAGATCAAATTAGCACTTAACTCAAACCCCTCACTGTCGCTCCCTAGGGGAGACAGATGCATCACCTCTTCCTGTGGTGTCAGTCAAGAAAGGGAAGAAATTAATACAATTACTCAAACATCAGGAGAGCGTTTACCATAACCTCAACAACGGGGCCATACTCCGACTCACTACACTCATCCGTAGAGAGAAATTAGTCCGACTCACTACACTCATCCGTAGAGAGAAATTAGTCCGACTCACTACACTCATCCGTAGAGAGAAATTAGTCTGACTCACTACACTCATCCGCAGAGAGAAATTAGTTACGTTTTTTCTACTGAAACATTAGTTAATAGTTACCTAATGCATGAGTCATCAGGCAGATGGGTTCTCCAGTATGCGGACATTTTGAAGCGATGCCAGGACCGCTAACCAATGGCAGAAGTGTGTGGCGATTAAACACGTTTTCGTGTTAAGTACCAAAAATAATGCAATGAAAAATGTACGTTGCATAAACTGTGTGTCGCTTTGGATAAAAGCGTCTGCTAACGTTGGTTTATTTACCCAACCGATCAGCTGTGCGCAATATGAAGAAATTGGGTGTCGGTTGTTAGGCAACAGAAAGTTGATCAACAATTTCTGATGGAGTATTTGGGTTTTAAGACAGGATGGAGTAAGATAAGATACGATTACTAACGTCAGTTACGATCTGAGATAAGACAGGATGGAGCAAGATAAGATACGATTACTAATGTCAGTTACGATTTGTTTCTGAAATACAAATTTATGAAAAAACCTATCTTAGACTATCTTGCATCTTAACTTAGACAATTCTTCAAAATGAGTGAACTATCATTAATGTCAAGCCCTGACAATTTACAGACACAGAATAGTTTACCGAGCTTCCAGCTTCTAATTTCTAACTTCTAGCTAATGGGCCGGAGTGAAAGCAACGCATTGGCTTGCTTATTATTCATGGAACAAACACAAGGCAGTGTGTGTATGCGAGTGTGTGTGTGTGTGTGTGTGTGTGTGTGTGTGTGTGTGTGTGTGTGTGTGTGTGTGTGTGTGTGAGTGTGTGTGTGAGAGTGTGTGTGAGGGTGTGCATCTGTAGGTGCAAGTGAGTGCGAGTAAAGATTTTCCTTTATTTCACATTTATTTTCTTCCTTTAAGGAAATTCAAACTTGGTGTGAAATCTCAACTTAAATCATAAAATGTGAGTCCCCCAGGCATTTTCCTATTGGCTGTCCCCGTTCTCTGGAACAAACTCCTTCGCTTCAGGGTTCAAGCTACTCTTGCACTGAGAGAGAGAGAGAGAGAGAGAGAGAGAGAGAGTTAAAAACTCCTTTATTTACCTTTTTCCCATAAAATCTAGTTTGTCACATCTCTGGTGCGTTCTTCTCCGCTGTTTCCTTATTGGCCAAGCCAAAATTTTGTGACTTGCACTTACGCCAGTAACTTCCCAACATTAGTAGGCTACTACTTGTACAATAAAGATCTTGATCATCATAGTATATTTCTGTTATGTTTATTTTAGGTGGAGTCAAATTACATCACTGTATATTGTGTACCTGAATCCCTTTTATCCATGATGATGGTTCTGTATTAATACAAGAGTAAGCCAGGATATGGAATTAGTCATTATTCATGCAAACCACATTGTGTATTTTATTCTTTTTCGATATTGATGTTGATCTGTTAGAAGCATTTAAAGATAAGTTATAAGTCATGTTGTATTTCAAATAGTATTTTAATTGTATTAAGGCTCCTTCACCTTACATATAGCCTAAGTTTCTGCAATTACAGATTTTACCACTGATTGTTTAACTGCATAAAAAGCAATTTTGGTCATAATCCATCAGCCTGTAGCACTAGCGTAACTAGCAGGGGGGGCAGGGGGCACTCGCCCCCCCTGGAGGCAAAATGCCAAGAGCCCTCAGTCGCTTGGAGGCAAACACCTAGGCTACATTTTAAATTAAATACAAATCTAAAATATTAATTATTCCGCAAGAAAGGTCCAGTTAGCTCGCGAGAGGGCTTGAAACCCCTGCCAGAGAGGTCCAATGGACAGAGCGTGCGTGTGCGAGAGACTGAGGTGGTTCTGTTCACTTTGATAGCGCTTTCATTTGCACGCTGTCCATTGGGACCTCTCTCGCAGGTCTTCAGTTCCTCTCGCAAGCTAACTGGACCTTTCTGGCGGGGTAACTGGACCTTTCTGGCAGGGTAACTGGACCTTTCTGGCAGGGTAACTGGACCTTTCTGGCAGGGTAACTGGACCTTTCTGGCAGGGTAACTGGACCTTTCTGGCGGGGTAACTGGACCTTTCTGGCAGGGTAACTGGACCTTTCTGGCAGGGTAACTGGACCTTTCTGGCAGGGTAACTGGACCTTTCTGGCGGGGTAACTGGACCTTTCTGGCAGGGTAACTGGACCTTTCTGGCGGGGTAACTGGACCTTTCTGGCGGGGTAACTGGATCTCTCACTGGAGGTTTGTTTCCTCTCGTGTTTTTCGACCGACTTTTGTCCAGAACGGCGCCTCATACAGGTGTACTCAGCGAACAAAGGATAAAATGACATTTTGGTCTTTCCGGAACCGGAAGAACTAATAAACGAATAAATGAATGAACGAACGAACGAACGAACAAACAAACAAATCTTTTGAACAAAGGGAGCCAAAAGATGCAGTTCACCAAAAGGAACGAAAGTTCCCATCACTAATTCAAATCAGGACCTCAAATGCAAATCCAACCCGGGTTTAACCCGGGTTTTCTTTCTCCCAGGTAATTAACTGAACAATTAGTGCTACAGATTGGCCAGACTGTCTTCACACCTGAATCCCAGGCAAAGGGAAGGTGGAAAAACCAGAAGTTCTTGGAACTTCGAGGACTGTGACTTGAATATCCATGGGCTAGAGGCAGTGCTGTGGGGATAGCTCACCTCGATGTCCTGGGCGTTTCCATCGTTGACTGACAGCCCATTCAGCCTGCTGCTGAAGCTGGGGATTGGTCCGTGGCTGATCCTCCAGTCCCAGCAACTCCTCGAAGAAGCTCGCCACAACCTCCTCCCCCAAGCGTTCCTCCTCCTCCTGCGCTGGGTGGAAAACAACTTCCATTACTATCCTACACACTTCCAAAAGCACCCTACACACTTCCATTACTATCCTACATGCTTCCAAAAGCACCCTAAACGCTTCCATTACTATCCTACACGCTTCCATTACTATCCTACACGCTTCCATTACTATCCTACATGCTTCCAAAAGCACCCTAAACGCTTCCATTACTATCCTACACGCTTCCATTACTATCCTACACGCTTCCAAAAGCACCCTAAATGCTTCCATTACTATCCTACACGCTTCCATTACTATCCTACACACTTCCAAAAGCACCCTAAACGCTTCCGATTACTATCCTACACGCTTCCATTACTATCCTACATGCTTCCATTACTATCCTACACACTTCCATTACTATCCTACATGCTCTCCATTACTATCCTACACGCTTCCATTACTATCCTACATGCTTCCATTACTATCCTACACACTTCCATTACTATCCTACATGCTTCCAAAAGCACCCTAAACGCTTCCATTACTATCCTACACGCTTCCATTACTATCCTACACGCTTCCAAAAGCACCCTAAATGCTTCCATTACTATCCTACACGCTTCCATTACTATCCCTACACACTTCCAAAAGCACCCTAAACGCTTCCATTACTATCCTACACGCTTCCATTACTATCCTACACGCTTCCATTACTATCCTACACACTTCCAAGAGCACCCTAAACGCTTCCATTACTATCCTACACGCTTCCCAAAAGCACCCTAAAACGCTTCCATTACTATCCTACACGCTTCCATTACTATCCTACACGCTTCCAAAAGCACCCTAAACACTTCCATTACTATCCTACACACTACCATTACTATCCTACACGCTTTCAAAAGCACCCTAAACTCTTCCACTGCTATCCTCATTTCCAAAAGTACCCAGAACGCTTCTATCACCATCCTAAACGCTGCAGTCTCGCTGAATGACAGTGATCCAGGAGCATTAGAATGACATGTGCAATAACACTAATGCTGTTTGTTCATATAGTACTTTTGGGAAAGAGCACACAGTGCATGGATGAGCCTCACAGCTTCGGATTTAATCCAGACCATGCCAGTGTCGACTGTGACCGGTAGCTCCATAGGGGCTAATTAGGACTAATGCCCAATTGCTTCGCCCAGGGAAAGGGAGGGTTCTGCTGTCTAGCGACCCCTGCTGGCCGATCGGTCTATGTGAGGTTATCTGCAGTCTGTGGTGTGAGAAGCAGCAGCTGGCGACACCATGCGTTTCGGAGGAGAACCGTGGACGTCTACTCGAAAATCGTCGGCAACATATGTGGCTGCATACGATTGGCCGATACAAATTGGGATGGGAATTGGATAGGCTCAGCCCCGCGTTGGGCGCCAAATTAATATTTGAAAATAAATAAATAAATAAAAACATGAAACCAAAACAGAAAATATCCAAGCGCACATCACATGCAACTGTCTTCAGAAGTGCTGTGCAGGTAAACGCATATTGGAAATGCCTTGGTGTATTACGGCAGGAAGCAGCAGAGTGTTTCTGGAACCCGCTACAAAGGCCGGCGGTGAGCGTAGGAGAGACCTGGCGCCTGCGGTCCTCCTTGTACTCCTCCTCGTTCTCCATCCACATGTGCTTTGCGAAGGGGTTGGTCTCACTCTCCTCCCGCCTCACGTGGGCACCACCCCCCGGCGTCTTCATCGCATCCGTGCTGCTCATCTCTGAAGGCTCTGGAGAGGGGCATACACAGGAAGGGGAGGGGCATATGCAGTTACAGTCACAGGTGTATCCCACCCAGAGAATATCAGACAGCTTTAAAACAAGAGCCTTTGGGTCACAAATTTTGAGAACATTTTAGGAAAAAGCCAAATTCTTGGTTTAGCTTGTTCTAGGTTTTGCCCTGTGCAACTGCTCCACACTGCTGCTCAGATCACTGCTCCACACTGCTGCTCTGACCACTGCTCCACACTGCTGCTCTGATCACTGCTCCACACTGCTGCTCTGACCCACTGCTCCACACTGCTGCTCTGATCACCTGCTCCACACTGCTGCTCTGATCACTGCTCCACACTGCTGCTCTGATCACTGCTCCACACTGCTGCTCTGACCACTGCTCCACACTGCTGCTCAGATCACTGCTCCACACTGCTGCTCTGATCACTGCTCCACACTGCTGCTCTGACCACTGCTCCACACTGCTGCTCTGACCACTGCTCCAAACTGCTGCTCTAACCACTGCTCCACACTGCTGCTCTGACCACTGCTGCTCTGATCACTGCTCCCACACTGCTGCTCTGACCACTGCCTCTAACCACTGCTCCACACTGCTGCTCTGACCACTGCTCCACACTGCTGCTCAGATCACTGCTCCACACTGCTGCTCTGACCACTGCTCCACACTGCTGCTCTGACCACTGCTCCAAACTGCTGCTCTAACCACTGCTCCACACTGCTGCTCTGACCACTGCTCCACACTGCTGCTCTGATCACTGCTCCACACTGCTGCTCTGATCACTGCTCCACACTGCTGCTCTGACCGCTGCTCTGATCACTGCTCCACACTGCTGCTCTGATCACTGCTCCACACTGCTGCTCTAACCACTGCTCCACACTGCTGCTCTGACCACTGATCCACACTGCTGCTCTGACCACCTGCTCCACACTGCTGCTCTGACCACTGCTCCAAACTGCTGCTCTAACCACTGCTCCACACTGCTGCTCTGACCACTGCTGCTCTGATCACTGCTCCACACTGCTGCTCTGACCACTGCTCCACACTGCTGCTCTGACCACTGCTCCACACTGCTGCTCTGATCGCTGCTCCACACTGCTGCTCTGACCGCTGCTGCACACTGCTGCTCTGACCCTGCTCCACACTGCTGCTCTGACCACTGCTCCACACTGCTGCTCTGATCACTGCTCCACACTGCTGCTCTGACCACTGCTCCACACTGCTGCTCTGATCGCTGCTCCACACTGCTGCTCTGACCGCTGCTGCACACTGCTGCTACTGACCGCTGCTCCACACTGCTGCTCTGACCGCTGTTCCACACTGGCTGCTCTGACCACTGCTCCACACTGCTGCTCTGATCACTGCTCCAAACTGCTGCTCTAACCCACTGCTCCACACTGCTGCTCTGACCACTGATCCACACTGCTGCTCTGACCACTGCTCCACACTGCTGCTCTGACCACTGCTCCACACTGCTGCTCTGATCGCTGCTCCACACTGCTGCTCTGACCGCTGCTCCACACTGCTGCTCTGACCGCTGCTCCACACTGCTGCTCTGACCACTGCTCCACACTGCTGCTCTGATCACTGCTCCACACTGCTGCTCTGACCACTGCTCCACACTGCTGCTCTGACCACTGCTCCACACTGCTGCTCTGGACACAATAAAAACGTGCAGGCACCGTGGTCTGTGTGATTGGAGTTTGAGCTGCTTATCATAGCGATGAGCAATGGAACAGTAGCTATAACGTTTACATTTAATATAATTATTATCCAAAGCGACTTACATTCATTACACAGTCCGTTTACACAGCTGTATAACGTATTTGACATGTTGGGTAGATATTATGGAGTGAGCTTTTTCCAATGCACGAAGATAACGTTTGATATTTAGGCCAATCCTGTATAAATAGCCTACTAAATCTCCAACCTTTTACCCCCCTCTTTTCCGCGTAGTAGCCAATTTAGCTACATTAGTCAAAGCTAGTATTCAACATGCGAGTCGCAGACGGGTTTACGGGACATTCAGACTTACATTACGATTAGGGTTTGCCAACCGTCCCTTGAAATAGGGATCGTCCCTTATTTGGACAATAAAAGACCCGTCCATTATTGAACTGATAAGGGACGATCCCTTATTTCAAGGGACGGTTGGCAACCCTAATTACGATAAACATGTTAGTGAGACTACCTTTCACGGCAGCAGTCGTAATGCAGAATATACCCAACTAGTTAGTCTATCGAGCGAGATGGACAATTTATCGTAGAACAAAGTTCAGCACGTGGCTGCAGGAGGAGTTCGCAGAAAGTTAACTGCGTTAGAACAGCAGTGCGCATGTAACACGACCTGCATTAGAGTAGCTTTGAACGTTCATTCAGTCACCAGCGTCAAATTGTGAGCCAATAGTTTACAAAAATCTGCAATGCACAGCTAAACACAGCAATCTATGAGAACTGGCAGTGCGCAGATTGACAAAGAAACTACGTGAATTAGCAATCTAGCTGGTTGCAGTAAGCAAAACTGCTGCAACCTGGGGAACGTTATCTAAACCGCCAGATACATGCTCCATACACAGGCCTTTTTCAGGGTTACAGACAGTAAACTTCACTGAACTCTAGAGAAAGATGTACATGCAGCCTGCAAGTAGTCCGCATAAAAAGTTCGCTTTCTAACGTTAGCAACGTTGGCTCAACCAGCCAGTTAGCTTGATGCACTCTAACTTGAGCTAGCAAGCAACATAGGCTACTGTAAATCTTCACATTGTTACAGGACAAAAGACGATAAACCCAGTAAGTACAGAATATGTCCACATAGTTGGTGTTTGTGAATTATATGTCTATATAACCATGTAAAACTAAGTATCGACACAAACAATGCGCCGCAGCTTGCAAAAAGCTTGCAGGCTAGCTGTAGCTAACGAGACTGCGCAGGAATCAGGCCGAGCTTCCACACTGCACACAATATTCATCTTCTTCTTCTTTGGGTTTTAACGGCAGCTTACATCCTTAATGTTGCACTACTGCCATCTTCTGGAGTTAGTTAACTCCTATAGTGTCCAGTATATAAAATTTTCCTCACCAGTCCTGTTCTTATTATGAAGCTGACCAAGCATCTTCTGCCTTGTCCACTTCCACCATAAATTACTACTAACCTTTTTCTCTCACCCCACACTTTTAGTACCACATATTCCTGTTCACTCCCCTACACCTAGTACTCTGTACGGAATCCCGTTTTACAGACGTGACACACCCTCCACCTCCACCATCTCTCCTATCTTGTCTAACTGCTTCATATCCATATAAGACAAAATCCAAGTTAGGCTTTAGCCAGGACTCTTGGATGCATATAATGTCTGGTTTTTCTCTTCTACTGGCTATAAACTGTTTGAAGTCTTGTCCATTTGCAATCAGGCTTCTTGCATTCCACTGAAGGAGTAAAATTATTAGTAGTATCAACCCACACATGCTGATTCTTGACTTGATTGCACACTGAGCTCATCCCTTACTTCTTCCCATTTCAACCCTATCATATCCAAGTGGTGCACTGCTGCTTTAACAATACCTGGATCCTTTCAGTTTTAGATTTGATCTCAGATGTTGCATTTATCACCCCTGCTATAAATGTCACCACTTTGGCCTCACTCCCTCTCCACACTTCCCATATTCATGTTCCCCACCACACCTAGCACATCTTCTCTTTCCTTTGCATACCTTAGCTACATGCCCAAATTCCTGGCAGTTAAAACACCTCATAGGCTTTGGTATGTACTCTCTTATACTGTATCTAATAAATCCAGAGTATATTTCCTTTGGGATAACCTTTGTCTCAAACTCAACCAAATGGTTTCTGTCTCCACTTTCTCAATTCCCCGTGTCATTCTTTTAGCACTTTTCACTGCACTATTCCCGCATCCACTAGTTCCTTCATACCAACACAGAGAGGTACTCCGGACATTACCCCCCTTGCAACTACCAACCCTCTTTTTCCCCCACTAGTACCACTTTGGCTACTTTTACTTTTCCAACATTACTCATTGCCTTTGCTTTCTCCATCTGCGCTTCAGTATTACAGCCTATAAGCAAGTACCATCTCCCAAAACAACATTACTCATTCCCTTTGCTTTCTCCATCTGCACTTCAGTATTAAAGCCTATCAGCAAGTTACCATCTCCCAAAACCAAACATTACTCATTCCCTTTGCTTTCTCCATCTGCGCTTCAGTATTACAGCCTATAAGCAAGTTACCATCTCCCAAAACTCATATTTCACTTCTCCAACTTGCCCTCTAATGATTTTTGTTAGCTTTAGCAGATCGACTTTCTTTACTCCTCCCTCTCTCTCAATCGTACCACTACATTAATCAATCCTGCTTTCGGGTCTTTCTCCTCACCCTCTCTTCCCTCACTCTCCGTTCCGCCTGAGCTAGCTAGCTCCTTTTTTTTTTTCTCTTACAACTAGTCGCCTTTGTGGTTCTACCCCCTCTCACCACATCCTCCCACTCACTCTCCCTCCTCTCATCTTCCTCACTAAACTCCATGCTGTTGTTGTCAACATCTGCCTCCCTCCCTGCCATCTTGTCTGAGTTTGTAAGAAACAGTGTATGAATATCGTTCCGGGCCTATACAGGCCGTCGGTCGATATCCCTACAAACTGTTCCCCACAGTACCCAATCCTACAACTATTTAGTCCCGATGTCCCGTAATCAGTAATAGGGAGGTCGAACGTTCTGCCCGCAATGTAATCACAATGGGCATTCCACACACAAAACAAAAAACAAAATGACGTTGGCTCATTTCAACATGTCATTTTAACAAGGAAATCTACTAAACGAGAGTAGATGAAGCTATTCATTTGTTTCAGAAGTGTACTTACACTTCAACATTGTTATGTTTTTACTTTAGAAGCCAGACATTATTATGCTAATTTGACTCTGTTTACGAACATTTGTGCCTATACTTAACGCTGTACCGAAATCAATGGGGTCATTATAAAACATCCAACGACATTGAAGTCGTTAATACACATTTTATTACAAGAAAAACTCACTGTGAAATGTTTTAGGTGTTAATCGATCGGTATGTATCAATACTTTCGTCTATTTAGGTGTCCTGAAAACGTTACATTGTGCTGCGCATCCTGCGGGGACTTAGAATTCTACAACCACTTCAGAAGCAAAATGGCACCAAAAAAATAAGGCACTCGCCACCTTATTCGAAATAACCCCAGAAGGGATTTTTGTAATAGTGAAATTAAATTTTATTCAAATTGTGGCCAACCCGTCTTGACATCATGCCGATTGTTCAAATCCGATTGGTCCAAGATATACTGGCAAAGAGGCGCTCTGAAATGTTTTCTGGTGTGGCTAGGTCAGTAAACTCCAGATGAACAACGAGATTTTTACATGTAGATCATCAAAATCTCGTCTACAGTATGGTATAATGCATTTTAATATTGCGGAATGGGTGTTTTTCTTTAATTAACATGAAAAGGGAACATGCACCTTATAGATTACGAATCCAAAAACTGAGAGAATGGAAGGTGGCGCTTCAAAACACTTTGTTTATGACTTTTAAAATTCTGTTGAGCAAGTGATGTGTCCCCATCACTGTCTAAATGATTTAAGCCAATGTTAGGATGCATAATGCAACCCATACCCATGTCTGACAGAAAGCCAAACATGGTCCCGTTTAGCCATCGTCTGGTCCTTTCAAGGCCATATCCGTTAGTCGCGGTCTGACCCCGCCAGTTCCAGCGAGGGAGGACGTCCGAAAACATCAATTTGGTTTTGGGAAATAGCTAATCGATTTCCCTGATGTCTGCCTTCATGCGCTGCATTAGGCTAATCCTTGTATTTCCGTACGTGGCCAATGCTGTTCCCACCGAGGGTGAATCACCATCACATCTGGGTCGTCGCGGATGTCAGCCCGTTTCGAGCGGAGAAGAGGCATTAAGTGTTCCCACCTTCTGCCCCCTCTGCCAGCCAGGTGATCTGGCAATCTAGCCCCAGGTTCTGGTCCAGTCCAAATGCTCCTAAATGAGCCTGCAGCCTGGCGATAAGCGAGCACCCGATGATCCAAACGCGTGGTAATGAGCAATCGGTCATGCTGTCAATAGAAATAAAAACTAACGTTACTGTATTTATAGCTTTATTATGCAATCGCTATTGGCTAAATTATCTCTACGCTAACCCACGATTGGATAGACTGTCCCTCAAGTTGTGAATGGTCGAATGCATTACCTGAACAAAGCCAATAGGGTTTAATAAAGAAATTATGAATTAGCCGCGCAATGTCAAAATGGGTCAGACCTCCAGACGCATTAAGTAGGCTAATCAATGTTACTGTTGCGAATACAGTGGAATTCTGAAGCCGCGGGACCCGCTAAGTTTGAAACTGAGACGTTTAGCACGTATGGCGTTTTGGGAGTACATATTTAATTAAATACAACACGCCATAACAATATATGTGAGTAAATGTGTAGAGTAATATTAGTTTTCCTGTACGAAATACCACAAAATATCGGTTCTTGTTGTTGAGAAAAATAAGGATAACGGTATCCTAAAAGCAGCACAGATGATATGTTTCCGTCCAACGAGAGTGATTAAAAACAATTTTAAAGCGAACAAACGTCTTTTCTGACAAGCTAGCGATTTATATATTGTTATTTGATTATATTGTAGCATTTATGACACTATACATGAAAAATAAGCTGGCAAAATATGTTTTCTGAAAAATCTCGAAAACGGGTTTGACCTCCCCATCAGTAGCTAAGTCAGTGTCGTTTGAT
>CM056389.1:1876148-1912496 GCA_029718625.1 Synaphobranchus kaupii | reverse complement strand
TGTGTGTGTGTGTGTGTGTGTGTGTGTGTGTGTGTGTGTGTGTGTGTGTGTGTGTGTGTGTGTGTGTGTGTGTGTGTGTGTGTGTGTGTGTGTGTGTGTGTGTGTGTGTGTGTGTGTGTGTAGGTCTGGCTCTGATGGAGATGGTGCAGAGCTCTAAGTGTGTGTGTGGGTGTGTAGGTCTGGCTCTGATGGAGATGGTGCAGAGCTCTAAGTGTGTGTGTGTGTGTGTGTGTGTGTGTGTGTGTGTGTGTGTGTGTGTGTGTGTGTGTGTGTGTGTGTGTGTGTGTGTGTGTGTGTGTAGGTCTGGCTCTGATGGAGATGGTGCAGAGCTCTAAGTGTGTGTGTGGGTGTGTAGGTCTGGCTCTGATGGAGATGGTGCAGAGCTCTAAGTGTGTGTGTGTGTGTGTGTGTGTGTGTGTGTGTAGGTCTGGCTCTGATGGAGATGTTGTGTGGGTGTGTAGGTCTGGCTCTGATGGAGATGGTGCAGAGCTCTAAGTGTGTGTGTGTGTGTGTGTGTGTGTGTGTGTGTGTGTGTGTGGGTGTGTGGGTGTGTAGGTGTGTAGGTCTGGTTCTGATGGAGATGGTGCAGAGCTCTAAGTGTGTGTGTGGGCATGTAGGTCTGGCTCTGATGGAGATGGTGCAGAGCTCTAAGTGTGTGTGTGTGTGTGTGTGTGTGTGTGTGTGTGTGTGTAGGTCTGGCTCTGATGGAGATGGTGCAGAGCTCTAAGTGTGTGTGTGGGTGTGTAGGTCTGGTTCTGATGGAGATGGTGCAGAGCTCTAAGTGTGTGTGTGGGCGTGTAGGTCTGGCTCTGATGGAGATGGTGCAGAGCTCTAAGTTTGTGTGTGTGTGTGTGTGTGTGTGTAGGTCTGGCTCTGATGGAGATGGTGCAGAGCTCTAAGTGTGTGTGTGGGTGTGTAGGTCTGGTTCTGATGGAGATGGTGCAGAGCTCTAAGTGTGTGTGTGGGTGTGTAGGTCTGGCTCTGATGGAGATGGTGCAGAGCTCTAAGTGTGTGTGTGGGTGTGTAGGTCTGGCTCTGATGGAGATGGTGCAGAGCTCTAAGTGTGTGTGTGTGTGTGTGTGTGTGTGTGTGTGTGTGTGTGTGTGTGTGTGTGTGTGTGTGTGTGTGTGTGTGTGTGTGTGTGTGTGTGTGTGTGTGTGTGTGTGTGTGTGTGTGTGTGTGTGTGTGTGTGGGTCTGGCTCTGATGGAGATGGTGTGTGGGTGTGTAGGTCTGGCTCTGATGGAGATGGTGCAGAGCTCTAAGTGTGTGTGTGTGTGTGTGTGTGTGTGTGTGTAGGTCTGGCTCTGATGGAGATGGTGCAGAGCTCTAAGTGTGTGTGTGGGTGTGTAGGTCTGGCTCTGATGGAGATGGTGCAGAGCTCTAAGTGTGTGTGTGTGTGTGTGTGTGTGTGTGTGTGTGTGTGTGTGTGTAGGTCTGGCTCTGATGGAGATGGTGCAGAGCTCTAAGTGTGTGTGTGGGTGTGTAGGTCTGGCTCTGATGGAGATGGTGCAGAGCTCTAAGTGTGTGTGTGTGTGTGTGTGTGTGTGTGTGTGTGTGTGTGTGTGTGTGTGTGTGTAGGTCTGGCTCTGATGGAGATGTTGTGTGGGTGTGTAGGTCTGGCTCTGATGGAGATGGTGCAGAGCTCTAAGTGTGTGTGTGTGTGTGTGTGTGTGTGTGTGTGTGTGTGTGTGTGTGTGTGTGTGTGTGTGTGTGTGTGTGTGTGTGTGTAGGTCTGGCTCTGATGGAGATGGTGTGTGGGTGGTTGTAGGTCTGGCTCTGATGGAGATGGTGTGTGGGTGTAGGTCTGGCTCTGATGGAGATGGTGTATATGGGTGTAGGTCTGGCTCTGATGGAGATGGTGTATATGGGTGTAGGTCTGGCTCTGATGGAGATGGTATGTGGTTGGGTGTAGGTCTGGCTCTGATGGAGATGGTGTATATGGGTGTAGGTCTGGCTCTGATGGAGATGGTGTATATGGGTGTAGGTCTGGCTCTGATGGAGATGGTGCAGGGTTCTCCCTCCCAGTTTGTCCTGCAGCAGAAGGAGGAGCTGCAGTCACGGTTGGAGGAGGTGCTGGGTACCGACGGGGTGCTACTGTACCCCACTCACCCCCACATCGCCCCCAAACACCACCACCCTCTCTTCACCCCCTTCAACTTCGCCTACACAGGTGCGCCCCCAAACACCACCTCCCTACACAGGTACGCCCCAAACACCACCTCCCTACACAGGTACGCCCCCATACACCACCTCCCTACACAGGTACGCCCCCAAACACCACCTCCCTACACAGGTGCGCCCCCAAACACCACCTCCCTACACAGGTACGCCCCCATACACCACCTCCCTACACAGGTACGCCCCCAAACACCACCACCCTACACAGGTGCGCCCCCAAACACCACCTCCCTACGCAGGTACGCCCCAAACACCACCTCCCTACACAGGTACGCCCCCATACACCACCTCCCTACACAGGTGCGCCCCCAAACACCACCTCCCTACACAGGTACGCCCCCATACACCACCTCCCTACACAGGTACGCCCCCAAACACCACCACCCTACACAGGTGCGCCCCCAAACACCACCTCCCTACGCAGGTACGCCCCCATACACCACCACCCTACATGGGTACGCCCCCATACACCACCACTCTACACGGTTACGCCCCCAAACACCACCTCCCTACACAGGTACGCCCCCAAACACCACCTCCTTATGCAGGTACGCCCCCATACACCACCACCCTACACAGGTAAACACTCACCACAGCGAACACATGCAGGTAACCTTAACCTACTCAGGTAAACACTCACCACAGCTAACACATGCAGGTAACCTTAACCTACTCAGGTAAACACTCACCACAGCTAGCACATGCAGGTAAATGTTACCTACACAGGTAAACACTCACCACAGCTAACACATGCAGGTAAATGTTACCTACACAGGTAAACACTCACCACAGCTAACACATGCAGGTAAATGTTACCTACAAAGGAATTTCCTTTTGTGTACAACAATAATTGATGGGTTGTTTGGCAAACATTACACACTTATTGATTATAAATGGGCCTTCCGTGGCCGTTACACACTTATTGATTAGTAAGCCTAACCCTTCCGTGTCTCGCTCTGCAGGGATCTTTAACATCATGGGGCTGCCGGTGACTCAGTGTCCTGTGGGACTGTGCAGGGAGGGGCTACCCATGGGGCTGCAGCTGGTTGCTGGGAAACGGCAGGATCACCTGACTCTGGCAACTGCCCTGCACCTGGAGAGAGCGTTCAGGGGCTGGAGGGATCCTGGCACTGTCTAAGCACACACTACATACACACTACATACACACTATACACACACTACATACACACTATACACACACTACATACACACTACATACACACTATACACACACTACATACACACTACATACACACTATACACACACTACATACACACTATACACACACTACATACACACACTACATACACACTACATACACACTATACACACACTACATACACACTATACACACACTACATACACACTACATACACACTATACACACACTACATACACACTACATACACACTATACACACACTACATACACACTACATACACACTATACACACACTACATACACTACATACACACTACATACACACTATACACACACTACATACACACTATACACACACTACATACACACTATACACACACTACATACACACTACATACACACTATACACACACTACATACACACTATACACACACTACATACACACTACATACACACTATACACACACTACATACACACTATACACACACTACATACACACTACATACACACTACATACACACTATACACACACTACATACACACTATACACACACTACATACACACTATACACACACTACATACACACTATACACACACTATACACACACTACATACACACTATACACACTACATACACACTATACACACACTACATACACACTACATACACACTATACACACACTACATACACACTACATACACACTATACACACACTACATACACACTACATACACACTATACACACACTACATACACACTATACACACACTACATACACACTACATACACACTACATACACACTATACACACACTACATACACACTATACACACACTACATACACACTATACACACACTACATACACACTATACACACACTATACACACACTACATACACACTATACACACTACATACACACTATACACACACTACATACACACTATACACACACTACATAGACACTATACACACTACATACACACTATACACACACTACATACACACTACATACACACTATACACACACTACATAGACACTACTACTACAGATGAGTAGCCTAGATTTGGAAAGCGAATAACTAACCTAAATTAACTAAATGAGAATCTTCAATCTTCGTCATCTTCAGCTAATAAGAGAAGCCAGCTTGCCTCAGGTAACGTTAAAGGATAAGTTCGCTATTTTGGACCTTGCACCCTATTTGCGGTCTGTCTTCCATGAACCTGACACATTGAGTCCATATTTTCGCTGATCGGTCCAGTATTGAGCTAGCTACAGATTTCCTGTAGGCTCTCACTGGGCTACAATAGAAGTCAACGGGGCAATTAGAAATGTTATGGAAAAACAACGATAAATGTGCTTTTATAGCTCAGTGTGTATTCTTACGGTCTCAGTATGCTCTCCTGTGAAATGTAGGCTATCGCAAACGCAAACCGAACGTTGAAACAACAGTTCCATTTGAAACAACTATTTCTCCGACCGCACTACCTCGCACTGTAAACTTCCGCAGTCTAGCTACGTTGTAGAGAGGGGCGGGCCGCTTGAAAAGCAGTTGATCACAAATCCTGACCTCCCGTTGGAGTTTACTAGCTAGTAGCCTACAGCAGAACTATTTGTAACGCAGTGTTTGTAATCATCATTTGTAATAATTTACATTACCTGCGCAACTTCAGCCTCTCTCTCTTCTCTTGCTCTCTTATCATCCATCTCTTGTACATTACATTACATTACATTTATTTAGCAGACGCTTTTATCCAAAGCGACGTACAGTAAGTGCGTACAGAGACATCATCATCATTACAGAACAGACAATGTAGTTCCGTGTCCGTGTATTCTGGCTCAAATCTGTAGCCAGTAACGTCAAAGTCAAAATCGAATTCTTCGTCTTCGTAATCATTATAGTCATCCATCATCCAAGTTTTTTTGTGGAAATTGTAGCCTACGTTGCTGCAGGTAAACAAACGCAGACTGCTCACATAGATAGTTTCGTAAACGGCCGGCACACCTTCCCGCTCCCCCACCCCCGACACATAGTACTCCGCGGGAGCAGCAAAAACAAGCAACAGAGAAATGCTTACTTCCAAGCCATGCCAAGCATGTAAAAATGTTCGGATTGAGATACATTTCACATGAGAGCATACTGAGACCGGTAACAATACACCCTGAGCTTCCCGTCTCATTTATTGTACATAAAAGCACATTTATCGTTGTTTTTCCATAACATTTCTAATTGCCCCGTTGACTTCTATTGTAGCCCAGTGAGAGCCTACAGGAAATCTGTAGCTAGCTCAATACTGGACCGATCAGCGAAAATATGGACTCAATGTGTCAGGTTCATGGAAGACAGACCGCAAATAGGGTCCAAGGTCCAAAATAGCGAACTTATCCTTTAAGAGAGTTCAATAGGAAAATTTGTCAGGAGAAACAACCCTTAAAGTGATCCATCCATATCTACTGCATATCTGGGAGTAGAGTGATGGTTTGAGGCTTGTTTGATACCTCAGACCCTTGATGACTTACAGCCATTTTGCCAATCAAGTATTCCATACTGTTCCAGCATAATTTACAGCTAAATCTAGTCCCACCCCCCAATTCCCATAGAGATCCATTCAAATGCAGAGACATTATAGTATCGCTTGTAAGAGTACCAGAAAATAAGATATCAAGAGTCTTTTGATGTTGTTGGGTCACAGACATCAGGAAGTCATGGCGTGCAAAGGATATGCGACCAAATATTAAAAATTTAAAGGCACAGTCAACTGTATGTAAACTTCTGACCCACTGTAATTGTGATATAGTGAATTAAAAGTGAAATTATCTGTCTGTAAACAATTGTTGGAAGAATTACTTGTGTCATGCACAAAGTAGGTGTCCTAACTGACTTGCCAACACTATAGTTTGCTAACATGAAATCTGTGGAGTGGTTAAAAATGGGTTTTAATGACTTCAACCTAAGTGTATGTAAACTTCTGACTTCAACTGTATACACACACACACACACATGCTATACACACTCTACACACTACACTCACACTAAACACATTCACTTATACACATAAACATACACCATACACACCACAAACACACACAGTTTAATTATTTGAGACCACAGTTAAACGTACAACAAAGCAGAATGCTGGAAATATGTATTATATAAGTGTGTTGCTTTATGATACATGAATGTTCAGCTGTTGCCTGTATTATTATTTTTTGACTGAGATGAGAAGATGTACACAGTTCTGACAACATATAGATGACAACCACTATGTATGGAGAAATGAATGATGACAGATTAAAAGACAACTTCTATCTCCTCAAAATAGTACTTCACAGTAGATGCCTACTTTTAATTTTTATAGTTTCTTAGCAGTCCATTGAAAAACTTTGAAATCTGGGTACTATTTTAGAACATTTGCATTCATCTGTGTAAAATCACCTTAATATGAAGTTTTGCTGATAATCAATATTCTTTATTATCAATAATGTAATGAAAAATAACATCTCATATTCAGACTTCTCAGAGACGTGATTAAAGTGTTTCCTGAACTTCAAAGTGATTCCAATAAAAAGGGATGAGGCGGAGATCCTGGTTGAGTGGTTTGTTGGGTGTTATTGAACACTTCTGACACACATAATCTATATCATAGTAATCAATCTTCCGCTTAATATCATTACCACCATTCCAGAATTTGCCCCTTGGTGTAACTGTCTTTTTACAGTGAAACTCCCTTATATAGTTGTGGCTATGCTTTGGATCATTTATGTATAAACCCGATTTAAAAAATAAAAAACAATCTTCTGAATCTCCCCAAATACAGTGTGTAGTTCCCTTTAACCTTATAGCCTTATTCAAAACCAAAAATACTGTTGAGTGTAGTTCCTTTAACAGCCTTATTCAAATCCAAAATACTGAGTGTAGTTCCTTTAACAGCCTTATTCAAGTCCAAAATACTGAGTGTAGTTCCTTTAACAGCCTTATTCAAGTCCAAAATGTCAAACCCCCTTCAGATCTTGTTTGCATTCTGAAGCTGCTTTCTTCAAGAGCTGATCTTTATTCTTCCCTGAGATAAATTCATAAAGCATTTTACATTTTTTGGAGATTCATTCATTCATGAACAAATAACAAGACATATAAAATATGACTCCAACAGCTTTCACCGAAATGATTTGACTCAAAATATACATACAGGTACATACTCTGTCTGATGGCTCTGTTTCCTGCTCTGTTTCAGTCTGATGGCTCTGTTTCCTGCTCTGTTTCTCAGTCTGGTGGCTCTGTTTCCTGCTCTGTCTGTCAGTCTGATGGCTCTGTTTCCTGCTCTGTCTCTCAGTCTGATGGCTCTGTTTCCTGCTCTGTCTCTCAGTCTGATGGCTCTGTTTCCTGCTCTGTTTCTCAGTCTGGTGGCTCTGTTTCTCAGTCTGATGGCCCTGTTTCCTGCTCTGTTTCTCAGTCTGATGGCTCTGTTTCCTGCTCTGTCTCTCAGTCTGATGGCTCTGTTTCCTGCTCTGTTTCTCAGTCTGATGGCTCTGTTTCCTGCTCTGTCTCTCAGTCTGATGGCTCTGTTTCCTGCTCTGTTTCTCAGTCTGATGGCTCTGTTTCCTGCTCTGTCTCTCAGTCTGATGGCTCTGTTTCCTGCTCTGTTTCTCAGGTCGAGGGCTCTGTTCACTTTGGTGACCACTCTTATTTATTTGAGCCGGACAACACAGACGTGGAGCTTAAATCAAATATAAGATAATGGAAGAAGAACAGGCTGAGTGAAAAAGGCAAGCACAGAGTATTCCTCTTCAAATAAATATGTGTGGCCATCAACGTGAAGAGTCTCAACATCCTCTTACTAGTCTGATGAATAATCAGCCATTGAAATAGGTTTTTCGATTTTAAGGTGTATGAGTGTGGTTGGGTTTTTTAAGTGTCCGGTGTTGGTTGAATTTTAAGGTGTATGACTGATGGGGTTTAGTATTGTGAAACCGATAATAGTTCATTATTCTGGTATAGAAGTTGTTTATGTTAAATTACATTTATTTTTTTATGTGTAATTTAACAATCACAAGAGCCAAAATATCACTTAGTTCTGTTATCTAAATATTACCTTTGAATGATGGGATCTTTAAAACCTCTGCGCTGATTCAACTGTTATAAACGTGTATAAACTTTGTTAGTTGTCTTAAATAGTTTACTTCCTTCATGAAAGAAACAAAATCCCTGTCAGTCATAAATGTTAAATGTGTAAAATGTTCTTTTAAAAAAAAATGATTTTATTATATAGCCTAGATAAGTTTACAAACAATTGAGAGTACACACTCAGCTCTGGGGCAGAACGGCACAAACTCACGACCTCTTCTGCATTATGTTATCATCAATGAAAGTGCAATAATACAAACCCCAATTCCAGTGTGTAAAATGTACACAAAAGCAGTGATTTTAAAATTCTCTTTTACATATATTTAATTGAAAACCGATATAATGTTTTACCCTATCAACTTCATTGATTTTTGGAAATCGAAAACGCTAATTCCGAATTTAATGCCTGCAACACGTTTCAAAAAAGTTGGGACCCGGGCAAAAAAAAAAAAAAACACTAGGAAGTTCAAAAAACACCTGTTTGGAACAGTTAACAGGTAAGCAGGTGATGCTATCATGACTGGGTATAAAAGGGTATCAAAAGACTTGATATCTTATTTTTAGGTACAAGCAATACTATACGCTCTGTGCATTTCAATGGGTCTCTATGGGAATTGGGGGGTGGGACTAGATTGAACTGTAAATTACACGGGAATAGTATGGAACCCATGGTTGGCTAAATGGCTGTAAGAGTAGAGTTCAATAGGAAAATGAGTCAGGAGAAACAACCCTTAAAAAGATCCATCCTTATCTACTGCATATCTGGCAGCAGAGTGATGGTTTGAGACTCGTTTGATATCGCAGACCCTTGATGACTTACAACCATTTAGCCAACCATGTGTTCCATACTATTCCCGTGTAATTTACAGTTTAATCTAGTCCCACCCCCAATTCCCATAGAGATCCATTCAAATGCAGCAAGGTTATTGTATCGCTTGTAAGAGTACCTGAAAATAAGATATCAAGTGTTTTGATATCCTTTTATGCCCAGTCATGATACCATCACCTGTTTACCTGTGGAATGCTTCAAACGGGTGTTTTTTGAATTTCCCAGTCCTTTTTTTGAAATGTGTTGCAGGCATCAAATTCGGAATTAGCGTACATTTACAAAAATCAATAAAGTTAATAAGGTAAAACATTAAATATATTTTATTTGTGCTGTTTTCAATTAAATATGTAAAAGAGAATTTACAAATCATTGCTTTATGCTTTTATGTGCATTTTACATACTGTCCCAAATTCTTTGGAATTGGGGTTTGTAGATTTGGTGCAATAAATTATTTGTATAAAGTCAGATTTCTGTTTGTCTTGAAGAGAGTGAGAAATCTAATGTATGACACCAATTTAAATTATAACTATGAATTAAGTTGCATTGCATTTTTAAAAAGATTAAATGCCTATATCTAATGTAAATAAACTGACAATTTCAGGATGTGCACTAGTAGTTATTGCTGCTAGAAAATTACTTGGGCTCTACGTGATACTTGTGAACTTCTGCCTCCTGTCTGCGCGCGCATATTCAGTGTGACGTCGAAAGAAAACTCATGATATTGCAATACAATATTTTTAATTAGAAAGACACAAAAAACACAAATTTATAAAACAACTGAAAGAATTTCCAGGCAAATCCGACCAATTGGCTGACAGTAGGCTACTTGATAGACAAACCCGCCCAGTTCAGCTTTTGACTGGCCCTATTTTAAGTCAAGTCACCATGACTCGGCAGTGGAATGCATGTCAGATAGTGTTAATCGATGTGCCTATCCAAATGTTTGCAGTGCGGAAATTTTGTGCGACAACTTAAAGAACTGTCTAAATAAAGTTCCTTCAGCCCATTTGTACTAAATTATAGGCTATAGCTACAATTTTAAATGTAAAATATTAAATATTGTTAGCTAAATTCATGGCTAACACGAAATTGACCAAGTCCAATCGCAAATGCCCCTGCTCTCACCATAAATTGATAAACATAACTATATGTATGATACTAACATATTACAATGAAAGGTTTGAAGCGTATCCCATGTGGCCCGTTCTGTGCTTACTATTGTGAATGTGTGGGTGCTGACAGGGGGCTGGGCTTACACGCAGCACAGCGTTATATAAATGAAGTCGAGAGGGGGGTAGTGTGGAGTGCAGTACCGTAGCAGGATAAAAAGAAAGAATCCGCACACTCAGATTATCATTCCGTTACCGTTGGCGCAATCGAATAAATCAGAATGCTCATCGTAATCGAAGATCAGGTAAGAAATGTGTCAAGCGTGATATTAGGCAGTCAGCCATCTGAAGAAAGTTCGAAGCTTTTTTGGCTAACGTTATATATAAAATAGGGTTACATTAACGTTAGCCATTCGATAATTAACTTGCCTAGTTCACTATGCCAACCTAACCCTAAACATATATTATTTCCGTGAGAACATTGTGTGGTTTGCCAGCATGCTACTGGGATGTATTTACGTTAGGCTTGCCTAGTTCACTATACAAACCTAACCGTAAACATATATTATTTCCGTGAGAACATAGTGTGGTTTGCCAGCATGCTACGGGGATGTATTTACGTTAGGCTTGCCTAGTTCACTATACCAACCTAACCCTAAACATATATTATTTCCGTGAGAACATAGTGTGGTTTGCCAGCATGCTACGGGAATGTATTTACGTTAGGCTTGCCTAGTTCACTATACCAACCTAACCCTAAACATATAACGGTTATTATTTCCGTGAGAACATAGTGTGGTTTGCCAGCATGCTACGGGAATGTATTTACGTTAGGCAACGCGTGACTTGCACATTTTTCCCCAGTAACGTCACTTGGGAATCCAGTGGAACCACGAGCGGCAGCGCTCCGATTTGTCCATTCTCTGCGCCATATTTGCGACGGGTTCATTCAATTAGTTTATTTAATTTTAGTGTGTCGAAAAAACTTGCTATCTACCGTTAATGTACTATAGTGCGTTTTATTATTTTTGTGCTTGATTTTGTTTAAGTCGCATCCAAGCTACCAGCAACATCCTTTCGAATGAACCCGTTAGTTTGTGTTGATGCTGTAAAGGGCAATGCACTCCGGTGGAAGCCCGCTGCTAGGAAAGTCGTGTTGTCAGATCGGTCACGATTCCCGCATCGTGTGCTTCTCCATGTTAGCAGCAAAACTTCAGAAGCAAGCTTCCTGGCCGCAAACGCGGTGTTTTGGCAGCATTGGCTAAGTTTAACATATTATCAATGGCACCAAAAGCAGGTTTATGATGAGACGACTTTACATTGTATTTTAAATTGAACAAATCACATGGTGCATATCGTTACTTAAGAGTAGGCCGCATGTAACACGTTAGTACCGTTATTTAGTGTAGGCTATCGTTTGCAGTGTACTGGCATACGTCATAAAATATTAACGTTATGTATAGGCCTATCCATAGTTAGGTAGCCTATACATTATTATTTAATGATAACGCGACAATGTATGTGTGCTATAATGGTTAATGCTTTATTAATGCTTTGTTGATATTGATAGATTGATTCGATCGCTAGCTGCACGATTTGCGTTTTCTAAAGCAAGTTTCCTTCAGTTGTCATAGTAAAGTACGATACGCGCATTTCCATGGTTTGCAGGCACGTGGATCGTGTCTGGGGGTCAGGTTCTTATATAGTTCTGTGGTCAGGTGCTAAAGATTATTGTTTTTTACGGCGTTACTGATCCGGGACCATTATTTCCGGATGAAAGGCATCTTCCACACAGTAGCCTAAAGCTAATTACAGTTCTCTCTTTCGTCGGGGTCTTTGTTTCGCTGTACGTCAGCAGTGGAGGCTGCCCCATCAACAGATTCTTGTACTTTTAAATTATTGAGCACCTAAAACAGGACGATGAAACTTGATTAGGAAGTAATTTCTTTCCTTAAGTTAATTGGACTTGCGGTGTTTGAATGCTAAGGCTCCGTAAAGCAGTTATACAAATCACACACTACCAATCTGTGACAAAGAGAATAAAAACTAACCAGAGAGCAATACAGGGTTATTGAATAGGTGACCCACCATAGACGTACTTTTGGCCTTTGATCTTTGAGTATAATGTTAATAAGAAAATTATTCACATGCATCCATTTCTATGTTCAGGTCTGCGTCTGCACAGTGTTTTAATACCTGCCATTACAGACATAAGTGATAACTGAATATTTTGAGAAGCCATCTACTTTGTTTTGACACAACTGTTATTTGTACACTGTTTGATAAACTGAGTATTTTTGGCTCATGTGCACCTTTTTTGAAAATAGTCTGACCCGCTGGAAGAAGCAACTGAAGAAACCTTTTCTAGTATTATGGAAAATTCACTCGATCATCACACACTACTAATTTATTACTAAGAGGAGATAAACAAACTACAAACTAACGATGTAATACAGAGGAAACAAACTAACCACATGCCACCAATCTATTATAATAGTAATAATAATAATAACTTATATAGCACCTTTAAAAACAGTTTACAAAGTGCTTTGACAGACAAAATAAAAGCAGAATACTCAGATCATGAACTTAAAAGGCACGATCTGAGTATTCTGCTTTTATTTCAAGAGCAAATTCATTAATCATAAAATACTTGCCTGTTTCCAAGAAGAGATCAACTAATGATAAACTACTCATCTGTTAGTAAGAGAAGATAAATTAATCACAATCTACTGCTGTCTAGATTGGGTGAAGGTTTGCTGAGGAGATGTTACGTTCTTCTGCATGATTAAATGACTCCTCAATCTTCTCTTTCTCTGTTAGGAGGCTTTTGAATCGGCTCTCATTGATGCTGACGACAAACTGGTGGTGGTCGACTTCACAGCCACATGGTGCGGGCCCTGCCAGAGCATAGCCCCCTTTTTCAAAGTGAGTGTCTCAGTTTACCCACAATGCACTGGGCCCTGCCAGAGCATAGCCCCCTTTTTCAAAGTGTCTCCCAGTTTACCCACAATGCACTGGACCCTGCCTGAGCATAGCCCCCTTTTTCAAAGTGAGTGTCTCAGTTTACCCACAATGCACTGGGCCCTGCCAGAGCCATGGTGCAATCCGGAGAGGTGAATCTTCCAGTCTGCGCGGAAGATGGGCAGGGTTTCTGCTGTTCTGACTGCAGTGGGAAGATGGGCAGGGTTTCTGCTGTTCTGACTGCAGTGGGAAGATGGGCAGGGTTTCTGCTGTTCTGACTGCAGTGGGAAGATGGGCAGGGTTTCTCTGACTGTAGTGTGAAACTCATTCCACCACCAGACACCCAGAGGTAGCAGAATGGAGGGGTTAGGCTGGTGTGTAGGGCATAGACATGCATATTTAACTACACAGGAAAGTACACCCGCATCAGCGTGATAGTAATAAGACAGGCCATGGGAAGAGATGACAGAGCCAAGAGATTTAGTCTAGAGAAAAAAGAGGATAGGGCCAAGGACTGAGCCCTGGGGGACACCTGTTAAGAGCTCCTGAGGTGTCGATACTACACCCTCCTGTGCAACCTGGAAGGAGCGACAGTTAAGGTACAAAGCAATCCAGTTGAGAGCTGCGCCGCAAATCCCAAAGGTTGTCAGGGAAGACAGCAGGTCAACCGTGTAAATAGTTGCAGAGAGGCAAAGGAGGAATAGAATAGAGGAGCTGCCTTTTTTTAGCAGGGAGCTCCTCACTGACAGTGAGAAAGGCTGTCTCTGTTGAGTGGTCAGCCCTGAAGCTGGACTGATGAGGGTCTCGGAGGTTATTTTAGGGGGGATGATAAAAAAACAGCCATTGAGTTTTGGAGAGAAAGGGAAGAAAGACAGGATGGTAGTTCTGCATGACAGAGCGGCTAAGTGTGGGTTTCTTGATCAGGAGCTTGTTTTGAAGACTGCAGGGACACATCCAGTGGACAGGGATGACTTCTCCAGAGCGGAGATGAATGGGGATGTTGGAAGAGATGGACTGGAGGAGGGGTTTAGGGATGGGATCCAGGGAGCATGTAGAAGGACAGTGGGATTATTGGAGTACAGCGGTTGCTGTAGCCGAGTTATCTGATTTAAACACTGTTCTAAACTACTAATTAACTATCGCCAGTATAGCAGGAGGTTAGCTAATTAGCAATTGAATACGCCTAGCCACGTCACTAAACACAAAGCAGTCGAAATAAACGCGTTGCTGCTACTGAATAACTAAGTTGCAAACAACAAAAAATTGTTATATATATAGTCAAGTCGGAAAGTCTGCACACTCCTTTCACCATCTCCACGTTTTATTACGTTACAGACATATTCTACAATAGATTGAGTTCATTTTTTGTCTCAAAATTCAACACAAAATAGCCCATAATGACAAAGTGAAAACAGGTTTTTAGACATTTGTGCTAATTTATTAAAAATCAAAATGTAAAATATCATATGTACACAAGTGTGCACACCCTTTGATATGACACCCAAAAGTGAGCTGAGGTGCATTTTGTTTCCACTGATACTGCTTGAGATGTTTCTACAACTTAATTGGAGTCCACCTGTGATAAATTCAATTGATTGGACATGATTGGGCATTGTCAACACCTGCCTATATAAGGTCCCACAGTTGACAGTGCATGTCAGAGCAAACTCCAAGCCATGGGATCAAAGGAATTATCTGCAGACCTCAGAAACAGGATTGTGTCAAGGCATAGATCTGGAGAAGGGTACGGAAAAATCTCTGCAGCTTTACAGGTCCCAAAGAGCACAGTGGCCACCATCATTTGTAAATGGAAGAAGTTTGGAACCACCAAGAATCTTCCTAGACCTGGCCGCCCGGCCAAACTGAGCAATCGGGGAAGACAGGCCTTGGCCAGGGAGGTGAGCAGGAACCCGAGGGTCACTCTGACAGAGCTCCAGCGTATCCTTGTGGAGATGGGAGAACCTTTCAGAAGATCAACCATCCAGGCAGCACTCCACCAATCAGGCCTTTATGGTAGAGTGGCCAGACGGAAGCCCCTCCTTAGTAAAAGGCACATCACATCCCGCTTGGAGTTTGCGAAAAGGCACCTAGAGGACTCTCAAACCATGAGAATCAAGATTCTCTGGTCTGATGAAACTGGGGGCTTAGAGCTGGCTTAGAGCTGGCATTTCCCATTTCCCCTTTCCTCCCCTTTCTGTTCTGTAAAGCGTCTTTGTGACAGTCATCTGTGAAAAGCGCTACATAAATAAAATTGAATTGAATTGAATTGAATGAAACCAAAATTGAACTTTTTGGCCTGAATACCAAGCGTCACGTCTGGAGGAAACCAGGCACCGCTCATCACCTGGCTAATACCATCCCTACAGTGAAGCATGGCGGTGGCAGCATCATGATGTGGGGATGTTTTTCAGCAGCGGGAACGGGGCGACTAGTCCTGATAGAGGGAAAGATGAATGCAGCTAAGTACACCGAGATCCTTGAAGAAAACCTGCTCCAGAGCGCTCTGGACCTCAGACTGGGGCGAAGGTTTACCTTCCAACATGACAACGACCCAAAGCACACAGCCAAGAGAACAAAGGAGTGGCTTCGGAGAAAGTCTGTGCATGTCCTTGAGTGGCCCAGCCAGAGCCCAGACCTGAATCCAATTGAACACCTGTGGAAAGAGCTGAAAATGGCTGTGTACCGACGCTCCCCATCCAACCTGACGGAGCTTGCAAGGATATGCCAAGAGGAATGGGCAAAAATGTCCAGAAACAAGTGTGCCAAGCTCGTAGCTTCTTTCCCAAGACGCCTTGAAGCTGTAATCGCTGCCAAAGGTGCAGCAACCAAGTATTGGGCTAAGGGTGTGTACAGATATGTAACCCCTAAATAACCTATTTTTGTCAGTAAAATAAAATAGCATATTTTCTAAAAACCTGTTTTCACTTCGTCATTATTGGCTATTGTGTGTAGATGTTTGAGGCAAAAAATGAACTCAATCTATTGTAGTATAAGTCTGTAATGTAATAAAACGTGGAGAAGGTGAAAGGAGTGTGCAGACTTTCCGGCTTGACTGTAGGTGAATAATACACCAACACCAATTTTAAAATGGACACTTCAATGATGTCACCACAGCTCATGCACACCTGAGGAGAATACACATTTTAATATTTAATAGGTGTGTTGTGTCTCCAGGTTTCTCACCTGTAGACGAGGGCCCGCAGATGCTTTCTGTGATTGGTGGGCTGTCAGGGGAAATGTGAGCCAGCGGTAGCAGTAGCCTGCTTATTATCCCTGTTGTCTCTGCCAGGCAACCTCAGGACCTCTTGCGAGGGTGAAAACGCTGTTGTCCATAGAGATGAACGATTTTCACAAACAGATCCGCTAACTCTCACTGGTGGAGACTGATACAGGAGAGAGAGGGACTAGAAATTAACTCAAACAAAATTCTCTCCCTCCCTCCTCTTCCTCCTCCTCCTCTTCCTCAGACACTGTCTGATAAGTACAGTGACGTGGTGTTTCTGAAGGTTGATGTGGATGACGCACCGGTAAGAAACTCCGCCCCTTACTGCTGTGTGCTTCCTCTGTAGCAGGGGTTTAGTGTGTGTTCTGGGGTTTAGTGTGAGTGTGTGTGCAGGGGTTTAGTCTGTGTGTGTGCAGGGGTTTAGTGTGAGTGTGTGTGCATGGGTTTAGTCTATGTGTGTGTGTGTGTGCAGGGGTTTAGTGTGTGTTCTGGGGTTTAGCGTGAGTATGTGTGCAGGGGTTTAGTGTGTGTGTGTGTGTGTGCAGGGGTTTAGTGTGTGTGCAGGAGTTTAGTGTGTGTGTGCAGGGGGTTAGTGTGTGTGTGTGTGCAGGGGTTTAGTGTGTGTGTGCAGGAGTTTAGTGTGTGTGTGTGTGTGTGCAGGGGTTTAGTGTGTGTGTGTTCTAGGGTGAAACTTACACACACACCTTAACTTAGGCACACAGGGCTTAACTTACGCACACGGGTTAATTAACGCACACAGGGTTAACTTACGTACACACATTAACTTATGCACACAGGGTTAATTAACGCACACAGGGCTTAACTTACGCACACAGGGTTAATTTACGCACACACATTAACTTACGCACACACGGTTAATTTACGCACACGCCTTAACTTACGCACACAGGGTTAATCTACGCACACACATTAACTTACGCACACAGGGTTAATTTACGCACACACCTTAACTTACGCACACAGGGTTAACTTACGCACACAGGTCTTAACACCAAAATCTTCATTTCCAGACTGTTTTACAGAAACTTGGCTACAAGTCCATGTTATGCTTTATTGGAACTGAGGGAGAGTTTTGAGAGTTTCTTCTTTTTGATAAAGGAGTGAAAACAAAAATCTATGAAAAATAATAAACAAATCTGTTTAATAATAATAATATTACTCGATATAATAATAGTACTGAAATCGATAAATAACCAACCCTGGGTACTCAAAAAAAATGGTATCGGTGCATCCCTGGTTAATTGTGGTTATCTGTGTTGCCAATGAGCTTTGTAATAATTTTTAAATACTTTCCTGAAACTCCACTTTCTTACTTCTTTATCCTCTTTCTGCTCTCTCCATCTCTAGGACGTAGCCAGCTTCTGTGACATCAAATGCATGCCTACATTCCACTTCTACAAAGATGGCAAAAAGGTTTGTCGTTGTGCGAGGCAGACAGAAATCCCTTTTCAACACACGGCCAACCTCATGATTCAAATTCATCCAATTAAAAAAAATGTAAAAAAAGGTCAAAATTAGCAACTTTGTTGAGAGAGGGGAGGGGGTGTTGATGGTTTTCCTAGAAGTTGCATCGCTACGACAACATCAGTATTCCAAACAGTTCCACTGGACTGGCAGTAACCTATGGCCTTTACATTGTGTTCTGTTCAGGCTGCAATGTTGGGTTTTCTGTGTAGCTTTCTGGGAGATTATATTTTCTGTCAGCAGTTTTTTTAAATTATTTAAAATGGATATTTCAATTTCTGTAGTTTCTACAAAAACATTATTTAAAATTTAGTGTGTTTTCAATTGGCCCAGACAGTTCTTTTAATGCAATGAAATATTTTCAATATGGCAACCTTTACAAAACTGGATAGTTTGCTGCAAACTTGCAGTGAATATGTAGCACATTCGCAACAAACTAAATTGTTTTCCACAAAATTTTGCCAGAGTTTGCCAGTAGTGGTGAAATTCTGGTGAACTTCTTGCAACAATGGCAGTACCCACAAAGCTAATTTGCATGTGAAAATATGAGCTTGCCGCAAACCTAAAAACAATGCCAAAGGTTTGACGCTAATTTGCCAGAAGGCTGATATTTTTATATGGGGGAGTTTGCTTTGGGCTATATTTTGATAAGGATATGGCTCATATATGGGTATTTGGAGGGGAGGGTAACTCCAATGAAGCTTGTACATCCATGTGATGTTCTCAGAGGTTTTTTAAAGAATAATAAAAAGGCAAGTTAAGAAGAATTCTATTAGAGTAAAAGTATATAGTTACCTGTACATTTGAGCATTTGAACTTATCTGTTATTTTATACAGCCTTTTTCCTCATTTTCATTTACGGTGCCAATAATTCTGGACCTGGCTGTACATACAATTTCATTCATACTTCAATAAATACAAGGGGCAACAAGTAAAATGTACATTTTGGAAAATCTTTCTCTGACTTCCAAATAGACGGCTTTAATGTTCACATGCGTTTTTCTCTGGAGTCTCCGCTTTCTACCTCATTACCTAATTAAATGAGTGAACTCAGTGAACAGGATCTCCATCACCAGATCCTCAACTCCTGCGCTCCTTCCGTCCTCTCTGCTTCTTAACTACAGGATGTTCCTGGGTTAGGGTTTCCGTGGTAACAGGAGCTTGCTGTGCTGAATTACTGTTCAGAAAATCTGTTGACACAACACTCTGGATAAATGAGTGGAATGTAAATTGTGCTGAGTCACGCCTCCTGTTGAATATCTGCGCATCAAACTGGAATATTTCAGCTTCAACTCTACGGAGACGGAACCTTTATTGTTAAGCACATGGAGTTGAGCATCTGGTTTATCTATAGACTTTGCCATTATTGCAAAGCACATCGAGCAGCGCATCGGGTGTATCTATAGGCTTTGTTATTATGGGGTTTTAAATTAAATTGGTCTTGTTGGTGTGGAATGTTGGAGAAGGTATTTGGTCTTGTTGGTGTTGAATGTTGGAGAAGGTATATGGTCTTGTTGGTGTTGAATGTTGGAGAAGGTATCTGGTCTTGTTAGTGTTGAATGTTGGAGAAGGTATCTGGTCTTGTTAGTGTTGAATGTTGGAGAAGGTATCTGGTCTTGTTGGTGTTGAATGTTGGAGAAGGTATCTGGTCTTGTTGGTGTTGAATGTTGGAGAAGGTATCTGGTCTTGTTGGTGTGGAATGTTGGAGAAGGTATTTGGTCTTGTTGGTGTTGAATGTTGGAGAAGGTATATGGTCTTGTTGGTGTTGAATGTTGGAGAAGGTATCTGGTCTTGTTAGTGTTGAATGTTGGAGAAGGTATCTGGTCTTGTTAGTGTTGAATGTTGGAGAAGGTATCTGGTCTTGTTGGTGTTGAATGTTGGAGAAGGTATCTGGTCTTGTTGGTGTTGAATGTTGGAGAAGGTATCTGGTCTTGTTGGTGTTGAATGTTGGAGAAGGTATCTGGTCTTGTTAGTGTTGAATGTTGGAGAAGGTATCTGGTCTTGTTAGTGTTGAATGTTGGAGCAGGTATCTGGTCTTGTTGGTGTTGAATGTTAGTGTTGAATGTTGGAGAAGGTATCTGGTCTTGTTGGTGTTGAATGTTAGTGTTGAATGTTGGAGAAGGTATCTGGTCTTGTTGGTGTTGAATGTCGGAGAAGGTATCTGGTCTTGTTGGTGTTGAATGTTGGAGCAGGTATCTGGTCTTGTTGGTGTTGAATGTTAGTGTTGAATGTTGGAGAAGGTATCTGGTCTTGTTGGTGTTGAATGTTGGAGAAGGTATCATTGTCAGTGAATCAAGTAATATGAATCAAATCATTTTAGTTATTTCTGTTTCTTTTGCTTATTTTAAATTAATTATATGATTTACTTCTTCCTCTCTTCTAGGTGGATGAATTTGCTGGATCAAACCAGGGCAAGTTGGAAGAAATGATTGCCAGCAAAAAATGAACCAACTCCACCTAACCCTAACCCTTACTCCACTGTTTCCTACAAAATAATCTTGCTATTTATAGATATTTTACAACCTTTCCAACCAATTTCTCATGAAGGAAGAGAAACTCGTATAAAATGAAATAAAAACATTTTGTTCCTTCAGCATTGTGAGGCTGCCTTTTAATTTAGTATTTTTTAGCTTGTATCCCTGGTGATATTTGTTTATGATGTTTAGAAGTACTGGCCAGGCAGATTCAACACTGTTACAGTACTGGCCTCTGGGTAGGGCAGATTCAACACTGTTACAGTACTGGCCTCTGGGTAAGGGCAGATTCAACACTGTTACAGTACTGACCTCAGGGTAAGGGCAGATTCAACACTGTTACAGTACTGGCCTCTGGGTAAGGGCAGATTCAACACTGTTACAGTACTGACCTCAGGGTAAGGGCAGATTCAACACTGTTACAGTACTGACCTCAGGGTAAGGGCAGATTCAACACTGTTACAGTACTGACCTCAGGGTAAGGGCAGATTCAACACTGTTACAGTACTGACCTCTGGGTAAGGGCAGATTCAACACTGTTACAGTACTGACCTCAGGGTAAGGGCAGATTCAACACTGTTACAGTACTGACCTCAGGGTAAGGGCAGATTCAACACTGTTACAGTACTGACCTCAGGGTAAGGGCAGATTCAATACTGTTACTTTTTATTTAACCAGGCAAGACAATTAAGAACAGGTTCTTATTTACAACGTCGACCTGGCAAAAGGCACATGCCTTTTGAGGGGGTAGGGGGTAGGGGATAAAAAAATAAAAAGTTAAAACAGAATTTAAAAAACAAACTATTACAGCAGCAGATTTATGAGCAGTTACAGGTATGGTTTAAAGTGTCCATGAGTGAGTTCTTAAAGGCTGACTTGGGGATGAAATTGACCAGTTTTAACCTTTTTTGAAGTTTGTTCCAGTCTGTGGGTACGGCAGATTGAAAAGATGTTTGACCAATTACCGAGTGTGTTTTTGGAATTTTCAGCAGGATGAGATTTGTGGAGCGGGTGTTATAAACCGCGGGTGCAGTTTGCAGCAGACTACATAGGTAGGGGGGTGACAGACCAAGGAGAGTTTTGTAAATTAAAATGAACCAGTGTATTTCTAGGCGGGTGTGTAATGATGGCCAGTTAACAGAGGAGTATAAAGCACAGTGGTGAGTTCTGAATGGAGCATTTGTAGCGAAACGGATGGCGGAGTGATACAGTACATCAAGCTTTTGCAGAGAGGTTTTGCAAGCAGATCGGTAGATGGTGTCACCGTAGTCTAACATGGGGAGAATTGTCATTTTTACCAGGGTGAGTCTAGCAGGAAGAGTGAAAGAGGAGCGCATTCTGTATAGAACACCGATTTTTGTTTTAACCTTGGCTTGGAGCTTATTGATATTATGGGAGAAGGAAAGAGTGTTGTCCAGCCAGATACCCAGGTATTTATATTCGGAAACTTGTTCTAGGGGTGTTCCACTGAGAGTTCTAATATGGGGAGGTGAAATGGGCACTGATCTCTTTTTACTAAACCACATGATCTTGGTCTTAGAGGTGTTCACCATGAGACGTAGGGAGGAGAAGGCCTGTTGGATGCCGTTAAAACTAGACTGCAGTAACGCATGTACTGCATCTGGGGAGTTGCCAGTGGCGTACAGAATGGTGTCATCAGCATAAAAATGAATGGCTGAGTCTCCAGCAAAGCATGCTAAATCATTAATATATATGGAGAATAGCGTTGGAGCTAATATGGAGCCCTGAGGCACGCCCTTAGTGATAGAGAGGGGCTGTGACAGGAGTTGTTCTGACTGAACACTTTGCACCCTATCAGAGAGGTAGTTTGAGAACCACGCCAGGGAGTGATCAGAGACACCAATGCTGGTAAGTCTGTCGATAAGAATGGGATGATCTACTGTGTCAAAGGCCTTGGCTAAATCAATGAAGATAGCTGCACAGTGTTGTTTATGGTCAAGGGCAAATTAAATATCATTGATTACTTTGTGAGTTGCAGTTACACATCCAAAGCCAGATCGGAAACCAGACTGAACACCGGACAAAATATTATGAGCTCTTAGAAATTCAGTTAGCTGCTTATTTACCAGTTTTTCAAACACTTTTGAAACACAAGGGAGTATTGAAATGGGTCTGTAACAGTTTGGGTCAGCCTGATCTCCTCCCTTAAAGAGGGCCCGCACTATAGCCTTTTTCCAAAGTGATGGAATCTCTGTTGAGAGGAGGGACAGGTTAAAAATATCTTTTATTGGAGCCGCAAGCTTAAAAAAGGAAGGGTCAAGACCATCAGACCCGGCTGGTTTTTTTGGGTCCAGCCTGAGCAGCTCTTTCAGAACCTCATCCTCCGAAACAGCCTGCAGAGAGAAGCTATGTAAGGGAGTAGGAGCCCTGGGGGGGAGATTGGGGGGGTAGGAAAGGCTGGAGGGTTCCGAGCTTTGAGAATCAAAGAGTTCCCGGCTCTTGCAGTGGGTGGAATGAGGGGAGCACGAGGGATTAGCAACGTAAATGTGACCAGACTTAACAAAATGCTGATTAAAAATATTGACGATGCGAGCTTTGTCAGTGACTATTAAGTCACCATCTGTGAGTGACAAAGGCAGCTGAGAGGGCTGTTTGCTTTCTAGATCTCGCACCGTTCTCCAGAATTTCTTTGGATCTGAGCCATAGAGGTTAAATTGGTTTTTAAAATACCCGGCTTTAGCTTTGCGGACAGCTTGCGTGGCTTTATTTCTAATTTGTCTAAAAATAAGGAAATCAGCAGGAGATTTAGAACGCCGCGCCTTATTCCAGGCAGTATTTTTTTTGTTAAAGGAGTACAGCAAGTTTATGCTCAAACCAAGGACTATGTCCGCTTCCGTTAGTGACGGTCCGATCAACGTGGTAGGCACCAGGCTAGCAGCGGACAGCTGTTGCTCCGAGTTCCCCAGCACAACAAACCTGTTTCCCAACTGGATCGGCCCCGGAGATGGATTGCAGGAGGGGTTACCATCTCGCTTCTTTTCGCGACGATGATCCAGGGCTCCGAGGAAGCGGGTGTGGAGCAGAACCGTACCTTGGGCTGAGCTCCGAGCTTGGGCCCGGGGTCTGCTGTCAGCTGCTCAGTGTGAGACGGGGAAGGCGGATGGGAGTTGAAGCCGGTGGCGTCCACCGTCTGACAGGCCGCGACGAATGAGTCTATCAAGATCTCATCGTCTCTGATGGCATAAAGGTTTGTAATTCTTTCTTCAAGCTGTTTTATTTTGTTTTTTAGTAAGTCACAGCGACAGCACTGAGGCAATTGCGATGCCATTTTTTTTTTTTTTTAGTATGAGAACTGACTAAAATCCCGTAATCGGTTGAAATGGTAAAATAGATGTAAACCAATTTAAAACTGGGTTTTAAATAAAATAAAATGAAATAAAATACAGAATGTTGCGATTATTTAAAAAGTCGTTAAAATTCTTGGTCAAAATAGCCAAAGACCGGGAGTTTTACGAGACGCGTCCGCTCTGTGCCACGTATCAGCTGGCTGTTCACAGAGTGCAGTGACCTCAGGGTCCTCAGTACTGACCTCAGGGTATGGGCAGATTCAACACTGTTACAGTACTGACCTCAGGGTAAGGGCAGTGGGACTAGCAACGTAGCCAATAGGCTGGCTACCAGCTGACTATTTAAAAAAGTGAGTATACTCTTGGCCCACTTCTTCAGTCATCATCATCTTCAAAGGAGCACAATGTTTTACTTGTTTATGTATTTATATAATATATGTAATATATACTAGAAACATGTAAAATACAAATTTAGTCATATCCAAGAGTTTACTAATACACAAAAATATACAATAAACTTTATTTGTATAACGCTTTTTACAGATAACTTTTGCAAAGACGATTTACAGAAAAACAAAAGGAAAAGTGAGCAAAAACCAGGCCTGAACCCCCCAAACAGCAACCAAGATAGGAACCCTGACTAGAGAGGGGGAGCCCATCCTCCGCTGGCCGGCCCGGTTTAAACCCTGACTAGAGAGGGGGAGCCCATCCTCCGCTGGCCGGCCCGGTTTAAACCCTGACTAGAGAGGAGGAGCCCATCCTTCGCTGGCCGGCCCGGTTTAAACCCTGACTAGAGAGGAGGAGCCCATCCTCCGCTGGTCGGCCCGGTTTAAACCCTGACTAGAGAGGGGGAGCCCATCCTCCGCTGGCCGGCCCGGTTTAAACCCTGACTAGAGAGGGGGAGCCCATCCTCCGCTGGTCGGCCCGGTTTAAACCCTGACTAGAGAGGGGGAGCCCATCCTCCGCTGGCCGGCCCGGTTTAAACCCTGACTAGAGAGGGGGAGCCCATCCTCCGCTGGTCGGCCCGGTTTAAACCCTGACTAGAGAGGGGGAGCCCATCCTCCGCTGGCCGGCCCGGTTTAAACCCTGACTAGAGAGGGGGAGTCCATCCTCCGCTGGCCGGCCTGGTTTAAACCCTGACTAGAGAGGGGGAGCCCATCCTCCGCTGGTCGGCCCGGTTTAAACCCTGACTAGAGAGGGGGAGCCCATCCTCCGCTGGCCGGCCCGGTTTAAACCCTGACTAGAGAGGAGGAGCCCATCCTCCGCTGGCCGGCCCGGTTTAAACCCTGACTAGAGAGGAGGAGCCCATCCTTCGCTGGCCGGCCCGGTTTAAACCCTAACACAGTGTTCTAACACAGCAAATAATCAAATGGGTTGAGCAGGTTACAGTTTGAGATATTAAACTAGCCGGTAAGTAGAAATTCAAATGAAGTGATGTATTCCTGTCATTAATGACAGGCTATTCATTTGACATGGTCAGATTTCTATAATAATTTACACAAGGCTAATATTACCTAACTTGGTATTACGTGTGTATATCTTTAATTAACATGAGAACATCATACACTATAGTTTACTAGAGATGGCTTGTTGCAGTTCTACACCAAGCTCTCCATTATATATTTTTTTATTATTCATTAATAGAATAATAGAAGCAAATGGCATCAGTCATGTTTTTTGAACAAATATTGACTGAAACCACATGTGCTGATCTGTACATATATAATATATAAAATATATTTACTGGTTGAAGAAGACCAATGGGGAGAATGAATGCCTGGCAGCCTGGACCATTTCCAATGATGTCATTTTAAGGAGAGCAGAAGATGAGATGCCCTGCTCAGTGGGGTCTCAGTACTGTATATGCATGGAGAAAGCCCTGCCCAGTGGTGTCTCAGTACTGTACATGCATGGAGAATGCCCTGCTCAGTGGGGTCTCAGTACTGTATATGCATGGAGAATGCCCTGCTCAGTGGGGTCTCAGTACTGTATATGCATGGAGAATGCCCTACCCAGTGGTGTCTCAGTACTGTATATGCATGGAGAATGCCCTACCCAGTGGGGTCTCAGTACTGTATATGCATGGAGAATGCCCTGCTCAGTGGGGTCTCAGTACTGTATATGCATGGAGAATGCCCTGCCCAGTGGTGTCTCAGTACTGTATATGCATGGAGAATGCCCTACCCAGTGGTGTCTCAGTACTGTATATGCATGGAGAATGCCCTGCTCAGTGGTGTCTCAGTACTGTATATGCATGGAGAATGCCCTACCCAGTGGGGTCTCAGTACTGTATATGCATGGAGAATACCCTGCTCAGTGGGGTCTCAGTACTGTATATGCATGGAGAATGCCCTACCCAGTGGTGTCTCAGTACTGTATATGCATGGAGAATGCCCTACCCAGTGGTGTCTCAGTACTGTATATGCATGGAGAATGCCCTACCCAGTGGTGTCTCAGTACTGTATATGCATGGAGAATGCCCTGCTCAGTGGTGTCTCAGTACTGTATATGCATGGAGAATGCCCTGCTCAGTGGGGTCTCAGTACTGTATATGCATGGAGAATGCCCTGCCCAGTGGTGTCTCAGTACTGTATATGCATGGAGAATGCCCTACCCAGTGGGGTCTCAGTACTGTATATGCATGGAGAATGCCCTGCTCAGTGGGGTCTCAGTACTGTATATGCATGGAGAATGCCCTACCCAGTGGTGTCTCAGTACTGTATATGCATGGAGAATGCCCTACCCAGTGGTGTCTCAGTACTGTATATGCATGGAGAATGCCCTGTCCAGTGCTGTCTCAGTACTGTATATGCATAGAGAATGCCCTGTCCAGTGGGGTCTCAGTACTGTATATGCATGGAGAATGCCCTGCTCAGTGGGGTCTCAGTACTGTATATGCATGGAGAATGCCCTGCCCAGTGCTGTCTCAGCACTGTATATGCATGGAGAATGCCCTACCCAGTGGGGTCTCAGTACTGTATATGCATGGAGAATGCCCTACCCAGTGGGGTCTCAGTACTGTATATGCATGGAGAATGCCCTACCCAGTGGGGTCTCAGTACTGTATATGCATGGAGAATGCCCTACCCAGTGGGGTCTCAGTACTGTATATGCATGGAGAATGCCCTACCCAGTGGGGTCTCAGTACTGTATATGCATGGAGAATGCCCTACCCAGTGGGGTCTCAGTACTGTATATGCATGGAGAATGCCCTGCTCAGTGCTGTCTCAGTACTGTATATGCATGGAGAATGCCCTGCCCAGTGGGGTCTCAGTACTGTATATGCATGGAGAATGCCCTGCTCAGTGGGGTCTCAGTACTGTATATGCATGGAGAATGCCCTACCCAGTGGGGTCTCAGTACTGTATATGCATGGAGAATGCCCTGCTCAGTGGGGTCTCATTACTGTATATGCATGGAGAATGCCCTACCCAGTGGGGTCTCAGTACTGTATATGCATGGAGAATGCCCTGCCCAGTGGGGTCTCAGTACTGTATATGCATGGAGAATGCCCTGCTCAGTGGGGTCTCAGTACTGTATATGCATGGAGAATGCCCTACCCAGTGGGGTCTCAGTACTGTATATGCATGGAGAATGCCCTGCTCAGTGGGGTCTCAGTACTGTATATGCATGGAGAATGCCCTGTCCAGTGGGGTCTCAGTACTGTATATGCATGGAGAATGCCCTACCCAGTGGGGTCTCAGTACTGTATATGCATGGAGAATGTCCTGCTCAGTGGGGTCTCAGTACTGTATATGCATGGAGAATGCCCTGCTCAGTGGGGTCTCAGTACTGTATATGCATGGAGAATGCCCTACCCAGTGGGGTCTCAGTACTGTATATGCATGGAGAATGCCCTGCTCAGTGGGGTCTCAGTACTGTATATGCATGGAGAATGCCCTGCCCAGTGCTGTCTCAGTACTGTATATGCATGGAGAATGCCCTACCCAGTGGGGTCTCAGTACTGTATATGCATGGAGAATGCCCTACCCAGTGGTGTCTCAGTACTGTATATGCATGGAGAATGCCCTGCCCAGTGGGGTCTCAGTACTGTATATGCATGGAGAATGCCCTGCTCAGTGGTGTCTCAGTGCTGTATATGCATGGAGAATGCCCTACCCAGTGGGGTCTCAGTACTGTATATGCATGGAGAATGCCCTGCCCAGTGGGGTCTCAGTACTGTATATGCATGGAGAATGCCCTGCCCAGTGGGGTCTCAGTACTGTATATGCATGGAGAATGCCCTGCCCAGTGGGGTCTCAGTACTGTATATGCATGGAGAATGCCCTGCCCAGTGGGGTCTCAGTACTGTATATGCATGGAGAATGCCCTGCTCAGTGCTGTCTCAGTACTGTATATGCATGGAGAATGCCCTGCTCAGTGGTGTTGTTGTTGGCATGTTAGGGATTTGAGTCTGTTGTTACGAGACAATGCTACTGTAAATCTTAATCTGAAATCTCGCTGGGTATTTTGCTCCAATAACCTGGATTTGCTAATTAGCACAATTCTTCAGCCAGGAGGTAGAGCTAATTAGTGAAATCAGCTGGCTGAGTTCATGGGTGGAAGAAACACATGGCAGGACTTTTACTTTCTGACCCCTGGACTTTCCACCTCTGGATAATGCTATTGAGTAATCTGACTATGTTTATTGGGTAGATATTTAGCAGTCATTCATTGCCAAACTACCTGTCTACTCACTACACTAACATGCTAATTTAACTAAGTATTCTTATGAAGTAGTTCATGAACTGATAAGACACTTATTGAAATGATCAACATGCCAACTTTGGCTTTTTGGTTTTATGTTTTCTTCTTAAGGTTTGTTATGGCTGTTCTATATATGCTTACAGCATTTGGGCTTGAGGGTTTTTGGAGATAAGTGCTTTCATTAAACATGATGTCCAGTTACAACCCTTTCCTTTTTAATAAAACATGGCAATAATACACTATATAACCACAAGGTGGCAGTAAGTCCATTATGATTGGTACACCCTTCACTGTTCTTGCATAATTTAAACATCTACAGCCAAAATACATTTTCGTTACCTTTTACTAAAACACACCAATTTAACTTGATACAAAACATTTACATAAATGAAAACAGTGTAATTCATTGCAGATTAAATGTAATTGGCATAAATTTGTTTATATTGGTGAATATAACAATATAATCATAGTAATACTCATAGTCAATAACTAAAGAAGGGCAAGAATGAAACAGACTAGCTAAAGATGAGATAAAAAGTTTAAAATGTAAATGTTTACATGAGCAAAAGATTATTACAAAAATCATTCCAATAAAATTACAAACAGGAAGAAAAGCATATTTTAGAATATCATCCCAGGACCCACATTCTGGAAAACACACACTGGACCTCTCTTAATGAAAACACACTCTGGACCTCTCTTAATGAAAACACATACTGGACCTCTCTTAATGAAAACACATACTGGACCTATCTTAATGAAAACACACTCTGGACCTCTCTTAATGAAAACACACACTGGACCTCTCTTAATGAAAACACACTCTGGACCTCTCTTAATGAAAACACACACTGGACCTCTCTTAATGAAAACACACTCTGGACCTCTCTTAATGAAAACACACACTGGACCTCTCTTAATGAAAACACACTCTGGACCTCTCTTAATGAAAACACACTCTGGACCTCTCTTAATGAAAACACATACTGGACCTATCTTAATGAAAACACACTCTGGACCTCTCTTAATGAAAACACACACTGGACCTCTCTTAATGAAAACACACACTGGACCTCTCTCAATGAAAACACACTCTGGACCTCTCTTAATGAAAACACACACTGGACCTCTCTTAATGAAAACACACACTGGACCTCTCTTAATGAAAACACACACTGGACCTCTCTTAATGAAAACACACACTGGACCTCTCTCAATGAAAACACACTCTGGACCTCTCTTAATGAAAACACACACTGGACCTCTCTTAATGAAAACACACACTGGACCTCTCTTAATGAAAACACACACTGGACCTCTCTTAATGAAAACACACACTGGACCTCTCTTAATGAAAACACACTCTGGACCTCTCAATGAAAACACACACTGGACCTCTCTTAATGAAAACACACACTGGACCTCTCTTAATGAAAACACACTCTGGACCTCTCAATGAAAACACACTCTGGACCTCTCTTAATGAAAACACACACTGGACCTCTCTTAATGAAAACACACACTGGACCTCTCTTAATGAAAACACACACTGGACCTCTCTTAATGAAAACACACACTGGACCTCTCTCAATGAAAACACACTCTGGACCTCTCTTAATGAAAACACACACTGGACCTCTCTTAATGAAAACACACTCTGGACCTCTTAATGAAAACACACACTGGACCTCTCTTAATGAAAACACACTCTGGACCTCTCAATGAAAACACACACTGGACCTCTCTTAATGAAAACACACTCTGGACCTCTTAATGAAAACACACACTGGACCTCTCTTAATGAAAACACACACTGGACCTCTCTTAATGAAAACACACTCTGGACCTCTCTTAATGAAAACACACTCTGGACCTCTCAATGAAAACACACACTGGACCTCTCTTAATGAAAACACACTCTGGACCTCTCTTAATGAAAACACACACTGGACCTCTCTTAATGAAAACACACACTGGACCTCTCTTAATGAAAACACACTCTGGACCTCTCTTAATGAAAACACACACTGGACCTCTCTTAATGAAAACACACACTGGACCTCTCTTAATGAAAACACACTCTGGACCTCTCTTAATGAAAACACATACTGGACCTCTCTTAATGAAAACACACTCTGGACCTCTCTTAATGAAAACACACACTGGACCTCTCTTAATGAAAACACACTCTGGACCTCTCTTAATGAAAACACACTCTGGACCTCTCTTAATGAAAACACACACTGGACCTCTCTTAATGAAAACACACTCTGGACCTCTCTTAATGAAAACACACACTGGACCTCTCTTAATGAAAACACACTCTGGACCTCTCTTAATGAAAACACACTCTGGACCTCTCTTAATGAAAACACACACTGGGCCTCTCTTAATGAAAACACATACTGGACCTCTCTTAATGAAAACACACACTGGACCTCTCTTAATGAAAACACACACTGGACCTCTCTTAATGAAAACACACACTGGACCTCTCTTAATGAAAACACACACTGGACCTCTCTTAATGAAAACACACACTGGACCTATCTTAATGAAAACACACACTGGACCTCTCTTAATGAAAACACACTCTGGACCTCTCTTAATGAAAACACACACTGGACCTCTCTTAATGAAAACACACACTGGACCTCTCTTAATGAAAACGCACACTGGACCTCTCTTAATGAAAACACACACTGGACCTCTCTTAATGAAAACACACACTGGACCTCTCTTAATGAAAACACACACTGGACCTCTCTTAATGAAAACACATACTGGACCTCTCTTAATGAAAACACACACTGGACCTCTCTTAATGAAAACACACACTGGACCTCTCTTAATGAAAACACACACTGGACCTCTCTTAATGAAAACACACTCTGGACCTCTCAATGAAAACACACACTGGACCTCTCTTAATGAAAACACACTCTGGACCTCTCTTAATGAAAACACACACTGGACCTCTCTTAATGAAAACACACACTGGACCTCTCTTAATGAAAACACACTCTGGACCTCTCTTAATGAAAACACACTGGACCTCTCTTAATGAAAACACACTCTGGACCTCTCTTAATGAAAACACACACTGGACCTCTCTTAATGAAAACACACACTGGACCTCTCTCAATGAAAACACACTCTGGACCTCTCTTAATGAAAACACACACTGGACCTCTCTTAATGAAAACACACTCTGGACCTCTCTTAATGAAAACACACACTGGACCTCTCTTAATGAAAACACACACTGGACCTCTCTTAATGAAAACACACACTGGACCTCTCTTAATGAAAACACACACTGGACCTCTCTTAATGAAAACACACACTGGACCTCTCTTAATGAAAACACACTCTGGACCTCTCTTAATGAAAACACACACTGGACCTCTCTCAATGAAAACACACTCTGGACCTCTCTTAATGAAAACACACACTGGACCTCTCTTAATGAAAACACACTCTGGACCTCTCTTAATGAAAACACACACTGGACCTCTCTTAATGAAAACACACACTGGACCTCTCTTAATGAAAACACACACTGGACCTCTCTTAATGAAAACACACACTGGACCTCTCTTAATGAAAACACACACTGGACCTCTCTTAATGAAAACACACACTGGACCTCTCTTAATGAAAACACACACTGGACCTCTCTTAATGAAAACACACACTGGACCTCTCTTAATGAAAACACACACTGGACCTCTCTTAATGAAAACACACACTGGACCTCTCTTAATGAAAACACACACTGGACCTCTCTTAATGAAAACACACTCTGGACCTCTCTTAATGAAAACACACTCTGGACCTCTCTTAATGAAAACACACACTGGGCCTCTCTTAATGAAAACACATACTGGACCTCTCTTAATGAAAACACACACTGGACCTCTCTTAATGAAAACACACACTGGACCTCTCTTAATGAAAACACACACTGGACCTCTCTTAATGAAAACACACACTGGACCTCTCTTAATGAAAACACACACTGGACCTATCTTAATGAAAACACACACTGGACCTCTCTTAATGAAAACACACTCTGGACCTCTCTTAATGAAAACACACACTGGACCTCTCTTAATGAAAACACACACTGGACCTCTCTTAATGAAAACGCACACTGGACCTCTCTTAATGAAAACACACACTGGACCTCTCTTAATGAAAACACACACTGGACCTCTCTTAATGAAAACACACACTGGACCTCTCTTAATGAAAACACATACTGGACCTCTCTTAATGAAAACACACACTGGACCTCTCTTAATGAAAACACACACTGGACCTCTCTTAATGAAAACACACACTGGACCTCTCTTAATGAAAACACACTCTGGACCTCTCAATGAAAACACACACTGGACCTCTCTTAATGAAAACACACTCTGGACCTCTCTTAATGAAAACACACACTGGACCTCTCTTAATGAAAACACACACTGGACCTCTCTTAATGAAAACACACTCTGGACCTCTCTTAATGAAAACACACTGGACCTCTCTTAATGAAAACACACTCTGGACCTCTCTTAATGAAAACACACACTGGACCTCTCTTAATGAAAACACACACTGGACCTCTCTCAATGAAAACACACTCTGGACCTCTCTTAATGAAAACACACACTGGACCTCTCTTAATGAAAACACACTCTGGACCTCTCTTAATGAAAACACACACTGGACCTCTCTTAATGAAAACACACACTGGACCTCTCTTAATGAAAACACACACTGGACCTCTCTTAATGAAAACACACACTGGACCTCTCTTAATGAAAACACACACTGGACCTCTCTTAATGAAAACACACTCTGGACCTCTCTTAATGAAAACACACACTGGACCTCTCTTAATGAAAACACACACTGGACCTCTCAATGAAAACACACTCTGGACCTCTTAATGAAAACACACACTGGACCTCTCTTAATGAAAACACACACTGGACCTCTCAATGAAAACACACTCTGGACCTCTCTTAATGAAAACACACACTGGACCTCTCTTAATGAAAACACACTCTGGACCTCTTAATGAAAACACACACTGGACCTCTCTTAATGAAAACACACACTGGACCTCTTAATGAAAACACACACTGGACCTCTCTTAATGAAAACACACACTGGACCTCTCTCAATGAAAACACACACTGGGCCTCTCTTAATGAAAACACACTCTGGACCTCTCTCAATGAAAACACACACTGGACCTCTCTTAATGAAAACACACACTGGACCTCTCTTAATGAAAACACACACTGGACCTCTCAATGAAAACACACACTGGACCTCTCTTAATGAAAACACACTCTGGACCTCTCAATGAAAACACACACTGGACCTCTCTTAATGAAAACACACTCTGGACCTCTCTTAATGAAAACACACTCTGGACCTCTCTTAATGAAAACACACACTGGACCTCTCTTAATGAAAACACACACTGGACCTCTCTTAATGAAAACACACTCTGGACCTCTCTTAATGAAAACACACTCTGGACCTCTCTTAATGAAAACACACTCTGGACCTCTCTTAATGAAAACACACTCTGGACCTCTCTTAATGAAAACACACACTGGACCTCTCTTAATGAAAACACACACTGGACCTCTCTTAATGAAAACACACTCTGGACCTCTCTTAATGAAAACACACACTGGACCTCTCTTAATGAAAACACACACTGGACCTCTCTTAATGAAAACACACACTGGACCTCTCTTAATGAAAACACACACTGGACCTCTCTTAATGAAAACACACTCTGGACCTCTCTTAATGAAAACACACACTGGACCTCTCTTAATGAAAACACACACTGGACCTCTCTTAATGAAAACACACACTGGACCTCTCTTAATGAAAACACACACTGGACCTCTCAATGAAAACACACTCTGGACCTCTCAATGAAAACACACTCTGGACCTCTCTTAATGAAAACACACACTGGACCTCTCTTAATGAAAACACACACTGGACCTCTCTTAATGAAAACACACACTGGACCTCTCTTAATGAAAACACACACTGGACCTCTCTTAATGAAAACACACACTGGACCTCTCTTAATGAAAACACACACTGGACCTCTCTTAATGAAAACACACACTGGACCTCTCTTAATGAAAACACACTCTGGACCTCTCTTAATGAAAACACACTCTGGACCTCTCTTAATGAAAACACACACTGGACCTCTCTTAATGAAAACACACTCTGGACCTCTCTTAATGAAAACACACTCTGGACCTCTCAATGAAAACACACTCTGGACCTCTCTTAATGAAAACACACACTGGACCTCTCTTAATGAAAACACACTCTGGACCTCTCTTAATGAAAACACACACTGGACCTCTCTTAATGAAAACACACACTGGACCTCTCTTAATGAAAACACACTCTGGACCTCTCTTAATGAAAACACACACTGGACCTCTCTTAATGAAAACACACACTGGACCTCTCTTAATGAAAACACACACTGGACCTCTCTTAATGAAAACACACACTGGACCTCTCTTAATGAAAACACACACTGGACCTCTCTTAATGAAAACACACACTGGACCTCTCTTAATGAAAACACACTCTGGACCTCTCTTAATGAAAACACACTCTGGACCTCTCTTAATGAAAACACACTCTGGACCTCTCTTAATGAAAACACACACTGGACCTCTCTTAATGAAAACACACACTGGACCTCTCTTAATGAAAACACACTCTGGACCTCTCTCAATGAAAACACACACTGGACCTCTCTTAATGAAAACACACACTGGACCTCTCTTAATGAAAACACACACTGGACCTCTCTTAATGAAAACACACACTGGACCTCTCTTAATGAAAACACACACTGGACCTCTCTTAATGAAAACACACACTGGACCTCTCTTAATGAAAACACACACTGGACCTCTCTTAATGAAAACACATACTGGACCTCTCTTAATGAAAACACACACTGGACCTCTCTTAATGAAAACACACACTGGACCTCTCTTAATGAAAACACACACTGGACCTCTCTTAATGAAAACACACACTGGACCTCTCTTAATGAAAACACACTCTAGAAGCTGAAATGTGTTTTCTCATGATGCACCCCTTGAAAACATGCCAATTTTCCATCAACCTTGACATGCAAAAATGATCTAGGTGCAGGTATAAACTGGAAATAAATTAGATTTGAAACATATTCCATTTTCAGTTAAAGCTCTGTCAATTTAACATCAAAATGGCGAAGGAATGAATCCTACAACAGGAGAAATATGATTAATTTAGTTAATATTTACTATAAGGGCTAAGTCTCAGGGAACAGTGATAGACGGTAGTAATTATCAAAGCTGAAAGTTACTCAATTACTGAAAATGACTCATAAAATGTTCCCCCTCTTACACACTTTGTAGGGTGTAACAATATCATAAAAAGTACATTTCCTCAAATGATTTCCTTTGTAAAACATCAATTTTTATTTTCCCAGAGATTATTAAATTTGTGTGCGCTTGTGTGTGCATGTGTGTGCGTGCATGCGTGTTTGTGTGTGTGTGTGTGTGTGCGTGTATGTGTGTGAGAGAGGTGGTGTATTTATTGACATGCTGGTTTTTCACAAACCCAGTTTCTGGTAATGCTGCATGGCATGTCATTCCAGTTCTTGTCTGGCTTAGCTTGAGGTTCACTTGTAGCACAGTCCTCATTACTTCCATAGTCATTAGGCTCCCCAG